>JAVQJF010066424.1:0-14498 GCA_036023855.1 Gadopsis marmoratus | reverse complement strand
TCTCTCTCTCTCTCTCTCTCTCTCACACGCTCCCCTGTCGGTCTCCACTGTTTACTTCTCACTCACTCTTGCCAATAGGAAATGCGCACTGACAGTCATCTGGTGGGGGGGGGGGGGTGTAGCAGAGTCGGAGGAGCCCTGCTGCCTCAGATGCTTGCCAGGGGGCCCCAGCGGCCTCCGCCCCCCGGGGCCCGCTATTGGCTGAGCAGGCGTCGAGGGGAGGGAATTTACAGCACTTACTCCAAGCTAAATGACTGCCCCAACATTTTAGGGTGGAGTAGCCCACATGGGGAATTGTGCAGAATATGATAGGCAGGTAATGAGGTCCACGTTTTGTAGGAAAACATTTTTTTTAAATATGACACATCAAATGAGCTATAATATCCTGCAAGAATATCAAAGTATTGTGATGTCATTCATGGTAAATATACACTTTCAGAATGTTTAATCCTTAACCCAAACCTTATTGTGATGTGGAAATAATTATTATGTGCGAGTAGTTGCATTTAGAGCAGAATCAGCAGCTGTTGAAATGGTCATTTGGACTCAACACTCAAAAGAATAAATCATTCATCATTATCAATCTTCATTAACAATTCCTGAATTCCTGAACCTGTTGTCTTTAGTTTACTCAATTTAACCAAAACCCAACTATGTATTGCTTGTTTCAGGTAACTAATAGTTTTCATCTGAGTTCATAGGCTTATTGAGTATTTTTGCTAATTATGTTCTTTGAAGTTGACTCAAAACATACTTTTTTCAGGTGCAGTTTGATCTAAAATGGGCCTATTGTTCATTGTCATACAGTGGGCGCTAAAATGAACAGAAGCGAGCAGAATCATTATCATATTCCAACAAAAGCTAAGGCTTTTATAAAGAGATGAAAACAGTGCAGCCTGTGGCTGTTTATAGGCTTGTTCTTTGATGTTGTTCATTAGTTATTCGAGGATCTATTGATCAACCAAAATAATAGTCCTTGCAGTCATCTGGTTAATCCGTCTTTCAATTGTGTGTGTATTGTACCAAGCAATAAATTAATGTAATGTTAACATATCCCCCCCCCCCCCCCCCACACACACACACACACATGCCACATGCACACATATTCTGTTAACTCAACCAGGTGGTTAACGCTCCATAAGACTGTGAACATTTCATCAAAGTGGGCACATTTGGACACTGAGGACTTCAGCATGTGTCGGATTCCAGAAAATATCGTCCACAAAAGTAAGAGTCTTTCCTTTTTGACATTTCGCACTGCCTTTATCTACAAGCTGAACCACAGAGTGATTAGGCCTCACTCCTCATGTGGGTTCCCCCCAAACAGTAGTTTGCAGACCCCGGGATTGGCCTTCCTGTTTATTGCCTCCCTGTAATGCAAACATAAGGGTCCCCTGCCAGTAAACACATGTTGATGGCAGAAACAGCTTGCACAGCTGGGAAGCCGACCCAGGTTAGTGTGAGCGAGCACATGTAAATTAGCCTGTCTGAATGTGTGAGTGTGAGCGTGTTTGTGTGCAGGAATACATACGTGTTTGTTGTTTTTACATAATGTCAGAGTGCAATTTAGGTTCGCGTGTAGGCACTGGAATGTGAGAGAGATAGAAGGTCATGAAAATAAATTGTGTGTGTGTGTGTTTCTAGGCCATAGTGTGAAACCATCAATGACTGACTGAAGGCGGGGGATTGGGTGAGCAGTAAACCTGCAGGGGGCCTCCACCAGTTGTGCTGTGATAATAAAATCAACATCCATTGTGCAAAGTCTGTCACCGGGCTTGATGCCGTGATTGAAATGCATGATCTCCTATGGCTCACACGGATGGACAGCTGAGATGATACATGCATCAGCATACGAGCATCAGTTTGAGCCAATAAAATTAAATATGCTGGCCTCCGTGGCATCAAATGGAGGGCACCCATACTCCCCAAGCTTTTGAGTGTGTGAATAATTTATAAATAAAAAGGGAGTTTTCAGCTGTGGGTTTATTAATAATAAATACAGTTTGATATTTACTAAACTGTTCAGAGGGAGAACGGGGTGACAGTTAAGACGTCGTTTGCATGGTAATTGTAAGGAGGTAATAAATAAGGCATGAAGTGGAGATATATGGAAATGTGATTCACAGGGAAATGAGAATAATTTAACAAAATATTATCCCAGTCCCTATTTGACCCGGGGTCAATTAAAAAAGAGATGTCAGTGGTGGTGAACGGCACGCTGGGCCTTAAAATTACAATCGCTTGCTTTCTCTTTTGTCCGGCTGGAAAGCGGATCCAACATTCAAGTGGAGGAAAATGTATTCATACCGACACAAACCTTGTGTTTTAGTTTGAATGAATATTAATCCGAATAAAACCAACTTCATTATCTGCCAGAAGACATTTCTCTCTCAAAAGTAAACTCGGTATAACATGAGCTAGAAGTTGAGGATTGTGAGGTTTTAATGCCATGGGAAAACACCACATAGTTTTCAATGCAAATTCATATTATACATACATTATTAAACATTTTATAGAAGCATTTGGCATTATCATGTTTTATTGTTAAAACACACACTAATCATTTCCCCCTAATTGAATCTGTATCATATTTAATAAGCTTAGTCTTGGGATTTGAAATACAGCCTGCTAGATTGATGAACATCCTGCTCTATATACTGTAGTGTATGTCCGTGTTGCAGTGTTTGGGTTCCTCTAGGGGTCTAAGGTTTATGCTGCTATCCATATGAGAAACATTACACCAGCTTTTACTGTAATTGTGATATTGAATGTTGAGCTGATCTGTGTCAACCATAACTCTACATGCTGCTACAAGCTCGTAACTCATACGGACATATACCTTTGCTAGGCAGTGGTATCCATCTGCCCAGCTTGCGAGCAATTCAAATCCTTTCTCCTCTCTCCCATTCCAATAATATGATGTCAGTCCACTGCACTGGTTTGAAATGTGCAATTAAGCATTTTCTTTATGTGTGATTGACGAGCAGAATGAGGGCCATTAAAGCTCAACATAGACTTGGGGCTCACTCTGCAGTCTATAGGACTATTTGCAGCCTCATATCAAATACATGTCCTCTGCCCTAATATCAGAATATGACTCTGGCCACCCATGGATTTTGTTTTTGTCTGTAATGAAAGTCTCTCTGGGGATCTGGTTGAGGGATTCTTTTCCTCAGGGGTCAAGGAGAGGTTGAGGCTTCTGGTTCAAGCTGCGCTTAGAAAAGGGTGTGGATTACAGGAATGTGGCCATTTCTACAGATGTATAGAAAAGACCTGCAGTCTGACATTACAGTAGCCATGACGACGTGATGGTGATGGTGATGGTGATGAAGTCATCACGACAAATAGGATGTGTGGCCGCATATGCCGTAGCTCCTTTATTAGGTTAAAGACCAAACTTTGGATAAGATTGTGTGGGTTTGAGCCCAGATGAAGACAGTTTTGTCATCATATAATAAAAATGCAACTTCACCTCCTTCTTTATGCAAGTCATTTTCACCCTCTTCTTCAATATAGCGATTACCACATCCCCAAAATGTAAGACCAGATTGATTATGTCCGTGGCCAGCCTAGCCGTGTCTTCGCTGATAAGTACAGCGGTAAGCTGTCTAAAATATTCACGCACTGATGCAGAGTTGTTGTCCCTTGATGGGCCTCACCATGTGCAACATCTGTTCCTGATGTCATGCGCATTCCTGTGTGCCAGAAATGCCCTGATGGCGTCCGTGGCATCTCTGCTTCTACTAAGCCACGTCCAGACACACACCGCTCCACTAAGCCACGATAAATATCTGAGACAAAGATAGCGATCCAGTCGCCTGGACAGAACTATCGAACACTTCTGCTAATCCATACACATAGATTAGCCACTGCTGTCTCACACTGGGATCAGCAATTCTGCCACTCACTGATGAATGTGTTGATTTCTGGCTCTATCAACAGTCCGTGATTATTTGGTGAATATTCCGCTATGGCCCCCTTACACAGTGTTGTGCATTCTTATATGTTATTATACAAAAAACGTAGTAAGCTGCCCAAAACATTAAGCTGTCAAAGCCTCATCATACCACTGAAATGCAAGTTAAAGGTAAGTAGGAACATTGTTTTGACCAATCCACACACTGACCTCATCATGTCTATGACACGAAGGAGAGACAATGAGAAAGACTGAAACAGAGTCAGCAATAGTCAAGGTGAATCCTGTCCTGGGTTCAGGGTCCGCACTAGGCTACATCTACAGTCACAGCTTACTTCACCACTGGGCTCGCCTCGCTGTCTGCTGACAATCACATGAATAGGCCACGACTGGCTGCTTGTTTTGTGCCATGATCCCTTGCTGCTCATGCTGCTGAAAAAATAAATAACTCAGCTCTGCACTGCTATAAATAATGGATGACTCGTCCACTGTCACTTTTCATAGCATGTCAAGCCACGGCCTGGCCATTATTAGGGTCTGTCCTCTTCCCCTTTCTGCCTCTGACTCCAGTTTTGTTATTGTTCTGGTCGACTTGCCTGCACACCTCCTCGGTGGGTCGGCTGTCAGTCTTTCTCTGTGTTAGTGCAGCTGATGGTTGCCAAAGAGAAGAAAGAGATGCTTTGGGCGCCTGAAACAAGATGGGTGATACAGTAAGCCTCTGGTAGAATAGCAACAGCAGGAAATCTGCCTTGACCTGGAACAGGTAGCTAAGCAATTTCAGCTAAGATGTCATCCGTCCGCTTGCGTTAGATAACCTGTACTAAGGTGCTGTCAGGGCTGTGGTTAGGGATTGACCTCATCATCTTGAGACAGACTTTCTGTCGCCCTTGGACCCGATGAAAAACTAACAGCATTGCTTTAAAGTCAAAAACAGGTCTACACCCCTGGTGCAAAAGAAGACACTTCTTACTTAAACAGACACAGACACGGTGCCCCGATCCACCCGTCCAGCAGGAGAAATCATGAATTATTTACATATGCAGCTGTGTCTCAGAAAAATGAATGAGGAACATCTGGCTGAAGGGGGGGTATGAGAGAAATATATGAGAAAGATTTAGTTATTTGGCCTCTGTAACACAAACACGAGGGTGTTTTGAGGAATCAGAGGAGGATGTTGTTTTAGGGAGAGACACTAAGAAAGTAAAAAGTGTTTTCACCCCTGATCGGTTTCAGCTCTTTGTTTGTTCAAAATGTGCTTCGGTGCCACCAGGCCAGGCCTGGGGCAAGTGTTGTCCACCAGCAGCTCGGCTGCCGCAGACTGAGTCAGTCTCTCCATCTGCAGAGTAATAGCATCAAATCAAGGCCTGCAGCAAACAAACCCTGACAGATACTCTCATTTGAGATTCACTTTGGGACAGCTGTGGTGCCATCCAAAAGGGGGGACAGACGGGGAAGCCAGCAGTCAGTAATGTATGCAGAGTGTCTGCACGTCCTGGATGACAGCGACACGAGCGCTTGTCACAAGAGACATCAGTTCTACTTAGTCACAGCGCTGCGGGGCAATCCATATGACTGCAGTGCTGTGCGAACTCTATTAATAGTTATCTACCTTTCAGGAGTTATTATGCTGAGTAGGGGATGACAGAGGAATATGGATGAAGTCCCATATATGGGAAGGAAACAGGGTCTGTGGAGCATCTTTTGTGCAGCTTGGCCCATTACAACTTCCATTACAATCCTCCTCCAATCTCTTCTCTCACCTTACTCCTGTTAGCCTGTGTGGCTGGGCAGTCTGGTGCCAGACCCACAGTTTATGTGAGAGGCATAATAAGGATTAGTTATGGGGCAGGAAGGGAGAAGGAGGAGAGGGGGAATGGAGGAAAAGATCAGCAGAGGTGGGGTGCAGGGGAGAGACTCAGTGAGCAGACGAGAGAGAGGAAAAGGAGGGTGGGAAGGATAAGCGGGTTGCCAGAGACTTATTTAAAAATCAAGGTCCTGAGTTGGCCGCGGTTAATTTTTCATCATACTCCTAAATTAAAAATGTGAACGGTCATCACTTATTTGTCAAATTGTCTTAGCTCAAAAGGTGGATGTCACATTGGGTTTGCAAAAGGTCATGGGAGCCAACCGGCAGGAAGGAAGAGAGTGGATCAAAGACTGCTGATCCCACCAAATGCCCTGCAAAACTACCTTGTTTAAGGGGCATTTACTCCAAATGGAGTTCCTGGACTGTTACACTAAGTGGAGATGACATGATTTAAAATGTAACATCTGGAATGGCTTTGGCAGAGTTATTCAACATACCTTCACAGCCCTACATGAATATAGCAAATATATAAACAAAATATACCACAGCCTACTTACGGTATATCCCCTACTTAAGTCTAAAAAGCCTGTAAGTTAATACCCATATGCTCTAAATCAATACCACATTCCTTTCAGTGTACGCATAAATTTGTATCTTACGTTTCTTGTGATTATCAAAACCACTCACATTTGCAGCAATCGTCCCATGGTGCTTCTCTATGAGCATGAATATTTAGACATTCTTTAATGTAAAGTGAATCCATTAGATTTCTGCAGATAATTTGACCGACTGTTACTGTCCATCATTCCTCGACTCTCCGTCGTCTTGTTATTTCGGTGCTCTTTGGAAAGGAAAAGCGGCATGTCTGAGGGGAAAAAAGCATGCAAATACACAGCTAAATAATCAACCTCCCCTGGCGGTGCTTAGTGTGCCTCATTTCCAAGATTTCCAAGATTAGAAATAAGGAGAAGGAAAAAATCATAGAGTGGTGTTGCTCCTACCTCTTCAAAATTGCAAATGTGTGGATCTATGGATGAGTGCTTAGCCCACAGCTGCCAGCCAAAGGAGAGAGAGACACAAAGGTCCCTTGTGTTCGGGGCTAAAGGCTGGCCAAGAAAGGGGGCTAAAGATCTACTAGTGTACCTCAGCTGTCTTAAGGGCCAATAGATCCTTTCCATTCCACTAGATGAGCCTACAGCCTCCTGTTCTGCCATAGACAGGTCAGCATTGGTAAATCAGTGTTATAAAAGACAACACCAAGTCAAAAAGAAAACTTGGATTGCAGCTTCATCGCTTTGACAACATCTACTTCAAATGTAACTTCAACTATTCAACACCAGGCGCCAGCTCAGATTTTGCTGTTTCCTTTATAAATAGGAAACAGCAGCACTAAAATAAAAAAGGCAGGATTGGGAGACAACCAGATCCCCACCATCAAAAACATTGCCTTTGTTTTGTTTTCACACATCTGGAGAACGGATTCCTTTTGCCACATTCTCTCATCTCTTCTCGATAGGCTCAGGATAAGCATCTGTTACCGGGGACATCTTGTTAGATAGGGCGGCCTAACAGATTGTGTTTGAGGACGGGAAAAAGGTTGTTTTGATTCAAAAAGAAGGTGTGATTCCCCGCATAGGCTTCCTGTTAGTCTCCTGACCTCGCCTAGTGGAGGAGATAACAAATTATGATTTTCAGTGGCGATTGCGTTGGAGGATTGTATTTAGGATCAGAAAACTGTAACACACCAATTTGTTGCTGTCTGCCAAAAACGGCATATGTATGTGTTTATACGCAGCAATGAAATCACCCAACTGGCATTTAATCTGAATCTGATCATTTTTAAGATATATAAAACTGAATTAGTTGTTATGTGAATCTTCTAATCTTGTTGTTGGCTATTTGAGGTAATAAAATTACTAATAGTTCATCTGCATTTGCACATCCAGCTCATGGGGACCGCTAGAGTCGTGCAAATGATGAACTCATATTCCTGCAAGACCAGATTTAAAGCAGTTAGTCTGGGTATTGTTTGGGTTACACTGCTCTCTTATCAGCTCTGTTATTAGCTGGCCACTCTCTCGCAGTTGCCTTCCTTTCGGTATTTCCTGATTGCATTTTTCATCCCTGTCTCAACTGTGTCCCCAGTTCTTGCGCGCTGTGTACTTTCCCTGGCAGTTCCTGTAAAAGGCCATGTCCTCACCATGATTAGAGTTTTTTTTTTTTTAGAAAATAGGATCTGAGTGGAGGTTCATCATGCCCTTGCCACACCAAAGCAACATGCCCCAAACCTCGGTTGAGAGACACACCGCAATTACCTCTGTGACTTAATTATATTTTACAATATAGGTTCTAAGCCTTGTGCCCAGTCACCTGTCAAAAGCGCAGGAAACAACTCATGGATTACATGAATCGTCAATCAGTGTTCCCAAACCATTATACCTGGTAGAAAATGAAAGCGGTAGAAGGAATTGAGACCTTATGTAAATATTAGTGTTATTATTTCATGGCTTGGCAAAGACTTTCATCCCAAGTGTCTCAAATTCTGGAACCCATTTGCAAAGCTGAGCGTTGCACCAGAGAAATGCAGGTAAAGTACATTGCTCAAGGGTACAACCGTTCCACATAATATGTGTTGTATTAAAACAGGTTGTGCTCAAATTAAGTGGACCCATGAATTGAAATGAAAAAGGGCCCCTTTTGAGAGGAAAATAGATTAGTTTTGCTGATAGATGATCACTTGAAAGCTCTGTGATGTGAATAAGTAAATTTTGACCAGTTGCAGTAAAGCTGATTTATATCAGTTAAGATGTCCTGGGGGCCACTGCAGGGGGGCGGGGGGATATGGCAATTTATCCATGAATACATCAAAGCCTTCTAAAGTGGCTTATTGCTACAGATATGCTTTTCATTGTTTACATTGTATAACCTAATTTAGTTTGCTGAGAGAAATTCCTAAACAGAGTTTTAGTTTTACATTCTTAAGACTAACGTCAAGTTAGCAAAATAAAATGTCATATGCATTTGCCAAACACATATCCCTATGCAAGCCTGGAGCAGTATACTGACCGTTTAATAAGACTATAGTTAACAGAGATCCCTGTGGTACTATTCATTATTGTTGTAACACTAGCTCAAGTACCTTAGTGGAAACTAGAAATTGTGGTTCCCCTCAACCAAAACCTGCTCATTATTGTCCATGTGAACAGCTTGTCCACACTGTGTGCTCAAGAGACACAGAGAACGGAAGTGTAGGAGGGAAGGAGGGAGGATGATGGTAGGTTGTGGTTTAGCCGGCACGTGCTTGAAGTGAAATGTGATTGATTAGTGCATTCATGGGTTGACATGCCCTCACTGCAGCTGAAACCTGTTAACTCAATGTGCACGGACTGGGTCGAACGAAGAGTCAAAGCTGTTGTGACTGCTACATGGCAAATTTTATGGATGGCTGGCCAGGCCACAGTTCAAGTAGGGCAGGAGGATATTAACAAACTATCTACTATGGGTTTCAAGGTGTGTGTGACACCGCATGTCCGTGTTTGGCAGAGTATGCATATGTGTGTGTTTATTCGTATGGATGCATATTTTTAATTTGTTGGCATGAAACATAACAGAAGCTGAGATTTTGTTAACATCTGTTTGCACGCTTTAAACAAACATGGCATTGCGCAAATCTGACCAGAGACAGACACAGCTACATCCTGTGGATTACTGAAGGATGACCAGGAGAACCAGGGGAATGCAATAGTACATCACATTCAGAGTTAATGTCACCAGCTAGAGTCATCTCTGTTGGATCCCTACAACAAATAGGTTATTTTCTACTCTCTTCATTAATCTTATACGGTTAATATGGATTTAACACAACTTTGGCAAAGGTCAGGTTAAATCAATTCTTGGTAAAGCCAGAGCTTGGACCTAGTGAGGCTGGAAAATACAATAAGAAGCAGCATGATGAGTGGGGTGTGAGCCTATCTGTCAAGCAGCCATTAGCGGTCACATCAAAGCCTCAATGAAATCAGAGTCTAGCTGAGAGCTGTCATTATAGGGCTGTTTGAGAGTCTGTAGGGCCAGGTTGCAGATCTCCCTCGATCCCACAGTGCTCTATTGGGACCGGTATCTCTGCAGCAGTAACCACCGCTCAGGTTTCTTTCAACTAAGCCAAGTTCACACTGGTTTCTGCCACTAATTGGAGAACAATAAGGTGAGGAAGAGAGGCGTTTTGAATACATGATGATATCAAAGAGGTTATTTAAATCACTGCTCCACAGGTGTCTTCATCTCTATAATGAAACTGGCAATAGCACATTTCCTCTCCTCAGCAGGACACCATAATGATTTCTCACACAAAAAAAAATCAAGTAAAATATACCTTTCCCATACAGGTGTTAGTTAATCTTTGCTTTTTATACTGAAGTCGACTACCAAAACCCTGAGCATGGTTTGAAAGGTTAAATGTTAATTCATAAATACATTCTTGCATAATTCACCACTGGAGAGTCAGGTGTCACACCGCTTCACATGCTGATTTCAGAGAGTTCCTGTCCACACTATACAGCCACAGACACAGGAATTTAAGCCATACCCGGAAAGTCTGTCTTTAACATCTGTGTCTGCAGCTTTATGGGTGGACTGTGCAGCGGGGACAATCATTGTAATCTTGACCATGGTAAGGGAAATAGTAGCTCGCCAGGAGTTCAGTGTGGCTGTCACAGGAGTCCATAGTTGACAGGCTCGCACTTGAAAAGTCCCTGTGCTGTGAGCGACTGTCCTCTCTCTCCTGTCTACCCCTTATCTGTTCCCCTCAGCCCATGCTACGCACACACACACACACACACACACACGTTTCTTCCCCCATCACACAATAGTGTGTTGCAACAACTGTCTCCTTCGGCCACTTCTGTTCCCTGCCCACTCAGGGAAGATGACATGTGTTTGATGGCCAAAATCACTGCACTGTCTACCTTCTCCGTCTCCTCAGCAGCAGGCACACCACGACCTGAGGGTAGGGGTTGTGGGTGAGGTGGGAATGAGTGAGTGGCATGTTTGTACTGCTCAATGCCTTCAGAAGAGATTTAATGTAGCTGATATGTTGTTTTGTTTGTTGCTTTGTATGTCGCTCTTAATTAGCTCCATTGACAAACAGTTAGAATGTGCCCCCTCAAAGCCACTACAGCTAATCAGAAATGCTGAGGAGCCAGAGATGAAGAGCAGAATGACACTGACCTCAAAATGTCAGCTGGTGTTGCATTTCTTATTGTTTACTCTCACTATTCCACACCCTGGTGTGCATGATAATGCTTAAGGCTCTTCGCATATTTGAATATTTGTCCGTAGTTTTTCTTATGGAATTAGTTGGGATGGGGAAAATATTAAAAAGGTGAAAAAAGCCTGAAAGCTCATTATGGGGAAACAGACTCATCCCACGCCATTCATTTAGGCAGCTATGTGGCTCATTATCATTTTGGAGAGACTACAGGTGAGGGCACCACAACCTGTGCACTACAACATCGCCACAGCAACAAGACCCGCAGAACTCAGAGGTGACGTTGGACAGCGCATTATGGTCTTTTGCTGTTATCTTATTTGTGAGTCAGCCAACGAGCTAAGGCAAGATGAGAAGGATGAGATGAGAAGAGACAACAGCTGCCAGTCACTGTGAACTTGCGTGATTGATGAGGGTAAGTCTGTTTAGGGACATCTGCATCACCAGTCCTATTTTTCTTAAAGATTTTGCCCTTACAGGTCCTGACTTGACGCAATGTCCCACAGCTTCATGGACTGGGGTAAGAAATTGAATTCACTGACAAGGAAAAAATGGGATTTATGAATGACACTATGTTCTACTTTTACCATGTAATCAAATACAGATACTATAATATTTATTACATTTGTAGGACACAGGCACACCTGAGCTGATAAAAGGCCTGGCTCTGGCCATATTAAGGAGCACACAGTTTGGTTTACAGAAGACATTTATTTACTGGTGATTGTTCCCTGGATGCGTCATTTACTTCAAATCCTCTCCAACAACAACAAAATGAAAATGAAATCCAGAAGAACTGCTTCGTCCTTATACTTTAATGGATTACGCCAGTGCAGAGGTTTCTAAACACACCACAAGAAGCAGTGTTAGAAGTTACTCCTATTTACACTATCCTTTAAATCAGATACGTATTGACCAACGAGCCCAAGCAGAGTAACTTACAAGAGGCACATAAAAGACCCAGACCCAGACTACAGCAGGGTTCTTGCCTCGATGGAGCTCTACTTTGTGAGCATGTTTATGACTGTAATGGGTGTGAGAGGCCTGATAATGCTCCTGAGAGTCTCTCCCACACACTGAAGAACTTAATATTATGGCCATAAAGATGATGAAAAGAAAGGATGTAATGGTCAAGATCCCTATAATCTACCTGCCAAAGCACATGCTGAGTCTAGCTTTCAGAATCACCCTGCTCCACCAGACCAGGTGAACTCTGCATGCCATGTGTCATGAGGAAGCAGCCAAGCTTGCATGCTCCTCTCATGACCCACAGCTCCTTAGTAAATTTGACAGGTGACTGCTGCCAAATTTGCCTGTTACTCGTGTTCTGTCCACACTGGACAGTGCAAGTCTCTTGAATGGCATGTTGGTCCTCATATTTTCACTTACATGCTAATGCACAGGCTCCTTCGAACACCACTACACAGCAATTTCTCTGTTTTTTACAATACTTTAATCTAATTAACACTGACGCTGCGTTTTATAGACTTGGACAGCTTAATTTGCAAGAGTTACTCATCCATGAATCTTACCACACTGTTACCACAGCCTTTAATAAAACACAGAAAAATATATTTTCGATGATGAAAAATGAGCACCATATTTTTCCGTTACTCTGGCAACACAGCTTTTTTGTATTTCACCTGTCTTCTGTCCTTGGGTTAAACAAATCAGTAACAGAGTTCTGCCACAGGCACCAGCTGTTTTTATCTGCTTGTTGCTATTTGAAATGATGGCACTTAGACTCAAGGGCCTTTTCTTAGCCTTGATAGAACTAGCTATCTATCCTGAGCCTCTTGGCTCTTTCTATACCACAACCAAACAGTATGGCCACAATCTGCCCTTGTCACTAACCCCAACATGGTCCCCTCTCTGAGTCTGGCTCAAGGGAAAAAGAGGGAGGGAAGGAAATTATGGTTTGGATCATGTTTATGATTCCCACTCTTGCTGCCCATCCCTGCTCCCCACCCTCCTGTTCCCTGAATCCCATGGTTGACTGATAATGGAACAAAGCTGCTGTCCACTCATCGGTGTGTGTCACATGTCCTGCTTGAAGCCCCCCTCAGTTCTGGTGAATCATCTGCGACAGAGTAACTGGAGCACACGGTCACTCTGCCCCCTGGCTCTGCCTTGGCAGTGCCAGTGCTGAATCCATCGCCTGCCCAGGGAGAGTAAAGAGAGGGCAGGCAAGACTTTGCTGAGATCTCCCCTCCCTCTCCCTTGAAGCTCAAGCCTGCATGGGTGGCCCTGTCTAAGGCTGTTTGCTCTTAATTGAGTTGCTCACTCAGCCACTGGCCCTGGGGGACACCTCTGTGTCACTTCCTATGATTAACCTAAATTTCATCCATAGTTCAGGACTGCTGCCAGATCTGGTAAGGCCAAGAAGTATGTGTTGAGACATCCACAATAAAAGAGCAAGAGGAGGAAAAGGAAAGGGGTGAGCAGAAGGCCAAGGTAAGATTTGATGATGGTGGCAGAATAATCCCACCCATTAATGCACACATCTATACATAAAACAGAGAAGAGAGGAAGATGAAGATAATTAGGATACCAGGTAAAAGATCCAACTTTCCTGCCTCAGCAAAAGCTATACTGTATTCAGGTTGCACAGTCTGCATTGAGCTGGTCAAGTGGATTTAGAAATGGCTTCTTGTCATACAGAGTTCCATTAAACAGCATTGGTGCAGACCAATTTGAGCTTTTTAGCTCTGGCCTCGCTCCAGGGGATAGAATGATAATGTATGGGGCTTTCTGTGAGTTTGTCTTAGGCTAGGTTGCTCATTTCCCCCAGTAAGTAGCAGGAGATCAAAGGCAGTCAGTGAAGAGCCATTCTGTCCAGCTCTACACTGGGCCAATCAGACCTTTCATTTATTGGCACTCCAAGAAGCTGTATAAATCACGTCAACCAGCATCGACCAGAGCCTTAGTCATGAACAGTAGCTCACAACAACACATGGATTTGCTGCTGTCCTTGATAAATGTGAAGTTATTTAACAGCTTTGATGGGCAACCATCGGCAAGAACCATTGTTTTCCTTTTTCGGTTTTCACAGCTTTTTCTTGTGCGCTCACTTGTTCTCTTTCTCACTTGCTTCCTTTTTCATGCCTATTTTGTTTTCCAAACACTTGTGTGCGTCGGAAGCCCTCTCCTTGCCAAGGCACTCATGGAGAAGTGATAGGCACGGGGAGTCTGTGGGCCAGCAACCATGAAATAAATATGGATGGTCATGAGTGAGATGAGTGAGGATCATCTGTTTTGCCATCTGCTTGTGCAAGAGCGTGGATGTAATGACTGTAGTCCTGCCTAGCCCAGTGAGCCCTCCGTTGCCGGGAAGGCGCTTGACAGAAACGTGCTCTTACTGGGCTCAGAAACACACACACCATGCATGTACATGTACATATTCATTCATGCATGCACACACACACACACACACACACACACACACACACACACACACACACACACACACACACACAGACACACACCGATGGCGATGTCGCTGCCAGGCAAGG
>JAVQJF010066420.1:0-10731 GCA_036023855.1 Gadopsis marmoratus | reverse complement strand
TTACAGACTGTCGGTGACAGTATATATATATATATATATATATATGTGTGTGTGTGTGTTGCTGATAACCTGTTACCATGATTTGACTGATCTACATTGTTTTCACTTGCTTCATCAATGATGGTGTTTCCAATCCAAGCAATCCTGGCCTCATGTTACCTACACAAAACCTCTTCCAATGAGTGGCGTATACAGATTTCAAATCTGTGAAAAAGAGAGCACTGGTATCTGATTGGTTCTTGGTAGGTCCATGTATCCAGAGTTGAAGTATCAGAGAAGTAGTATTTGTTTTACAGTAAGTGTATAGAGTGCTGCACGGAGTGACATATTTTCATAGGCCAACCTGGAAGTTAGCATCACTCTGGGTCCTCTGACAAAAAAGCCAATGGGATTTTTCTTTTTGATTATTGCTGAAAATAAGCTTGGAGGAAAATAAAAATTTAGGATATTTACATGCTTCGTTCAAGAAAATATTCTTCTCAAATGAACATGACTTTTATGATTCCTGAAGCGTAAATGCCATCACCAGAAGTAAAAAGCTAACGTTATCCAATAAACGAAGTACACCAAGGTCACTTGACTTCAGCATCACCACCAGTAAGCTTCCGAGTTTTCGTGCAGTAATCTTTTCTACGAAAGCCTTTGGAGAAAGTTTGACTTAGAATTGTTCGCAAGAGCGTGAGTATGAACACAATGAGGCTGTGAAAGAGGATGAGTTTCTGTGTTTAATGTCCCCGACAACCTCTGTAGTCTCATTTAGCCACTTGTTAGTGTAAGACAAGTAAAAGCTTCAAAATTCATGGGGTATTTACTGACAGATTTAATGTTGCAGAACAAAAGATGAAAATCTCTTAAGCTTGTGTTAACCACAGACCTTATTTCAGGCATCGAACCAACAACCCGGTTGAGAGGTGGGAGCCGGAAGTGCAGAAATGCTGACTCATTTCTGGTTTTTAGGACTCATTGCTGCAGCACTTTATTAGATTGGATTTCAGGTTGACGCTAAGTGTAAATTAATCACAAAGGTGCCAGGATGTCAACACATCAAACTGTACAAAGAGAACAGGCAGATCTTTTGGGAGAATGAATATGGGTGTAAAACAAATCAGCAACAAACTAAAACCCTCTCAGCTACTCTAAACATTTACTAACTGCTTTAGCTGCTCTGTTCACACCTATAATATACAGTATATTTTGTATGCGGCTGCGCTCTTCAGCTCACCGGTCCCTTCAGCCATTTCCTATCATGATAGAGACTTTTTGTGAAATAAAAATGTCCACCAATGCGTAGCTTGATAACATTTCCCTCTTCAGCCACGCCAGAGGCAACAGCTGTCGGACTGTTGTTTGTCTCTCAGTATTTGGACAGATGTGGTGTTCTCTCACCATGACAGTGTGGCCCCAGACCCTCACTGTTCACCAAGCCAGAACAGCTTCAGGCCTCCTTTACAAACCGTTCATGGCACAGTGAGACCACTACTACACTTCAAATCAGATGAAATGTTATTCATGCAGTGCTTATAGCAAATACTACATGGTTATATATTATTATAAAGAAATCCAGGAACAAGATGACTAGCAGCAAAAGGGATGCACGAATAGTAGCCAGGAGAATTATGTTTATGAAGTGTAAGAATGAATCAGAACTGTGGTTGGAATTGGCTTTTTTTTTTGTTCGTTTGTTTATTTACTTTATACTGAATTTCGGGGGTTAGCAGGGAATCTGTTCCAAAGGCAGAGGGGAGCATGGCATCTAAATGCTGCCCCTTCAGCCAAGTTGGAAATCTAAGTTGGTACTTGACTGCTATGGGATCTGAAATCCTTCGCTGTACCAGCTCATTCCTGTTCATCCCAGAGCTGGAGCCTGTCCCAGCGTGCATCGGGAGCCTGAGGGCTCACTGCTGCCTTCTCACTCTTATGGTTTTATCAGGACCCTTGATTATACCCTAACCGTACCTGTGTTTGTTAATGAAGTTATCACTGAGTTAAACACTAATGCCTTTTCTCTCTGCTGTTCCTCTTCAGACGGTGCTGACCGCACATCAACAATATGAAATGAGGACCTGTGTGAGAGCAGTGTGGCAGCGCAGGTTCACGAGGCTCTCTCACGATAAGTCACCGCGACATCACCAGCCCTCCTGACCCCTCTCCTTGTAGCCAATGGTAGAGCTCCCCGAAGGTTCGGGCGGGATCCAAGAAACACGAGAGCCGATCATCAAATGGCTAATGCAAGCGATCACATTAGCACCGTCTATTGAGTCGGAAAAACACACTTCCTGCTCTGCCAGCATGCTCACTGTCGCCTGCGTCTGGACCAGGAGAAAGGAAATCATTGAACATGACCTGGACAGTGTGTGAACAATGCCCCCCTTTGGGGAGGACGGAGGCAGTACTGCAGTCCAGTCACCCCCAGCAGAAGGGAGACGCTGTCCTGTGGATCAGGGCCCAGTGAGAAGGAGGCCTTTTCCCTCTCCAACACCTTCTGGTCGCCACACATCGACCACAGCTCGTGGCATCTTTCAAATCCATAACAGTACCTCAGACCCAAAAATAAGACGAGACAAGCAGAGCTGGATGGACACTGAAGGAAGTTTGGGATTTCCATGATTGTTTCCAGTGAGGACGCTTGTAGAGCTTGGGATGGTCTCTTGCTCAGTATTGGGTGGCAAAGAAATCATTTATTTGTATTGTATGTATTTATTGTTTACATAATGATGCTACTTTCAAAGGGTACAGAAACATGTATGAATTTCAGGTATGAATCGTGTACTATTCTGTAAAGCCTTGGCTGTCTACCAGCTTTACATCCCATGAGTAGCCATCATGCTAGTTTACAACCAACATGCTTATTCTTTATTTTAGCAGCCAGCAAAGATGTGTTGGCTGTAACATTTACCAAGAGAGAAGGAGGGTGTGACATATAGAGAAGGAATGTGTGAAGAGGGAGAAGAAGAAGAAGGTGATGTGGAGAAAGACACAGAAAGTAGTGGAAGAAAGAATCAAGCTGAAGTGGAAAGGGAAGCGGATGTTTAAAGGAGGAAAAGCTCAGAGGCAGGACCTTTGATTGGCTGAAGATGACAAAGGGAGATGATGTCATGTGTAATAACATTGTGAGGAGCATAGGAGGAAGTGAATTTGGCACCGGATGGTTACACATTGTACTGTATGAACTCTTTGAATGAGCCTTTGTTGGCACAATACATTGAAAATGTAGGGTTTTTTTTACACGTAAATGGGAGATTAATACGGCTTCGTCGTCAGTGGCCTCTGTCTGCCTGTTCATATACTGGGATTAGTTATTTTAATAAAGCAGGGTGATATGCTTAAGCTGCATGTTACAACTAAATATATCGTTCGCTGAGGAATGGTGGGATGTGGAGTGGAGAGGATGTCAGAATAAATAGCACGAGGTCGATTTGTGCTGCTGAGGATTTCAGCATTGGAAAAATCACACACTGTCAATCCATGAAGGGTGGCTGTCCCAGAGATTGTCTCATGAGTGCTTACCTCCACCTGCTGGCCAAACACAGTCATGGCGGGCCAGACGCTGAAGTCCATGGAGACGCGGGCAACTCTGCAGATCATTGAAATATCATGATCATAGCATCCTTTGGTGAAATATCAGTGCTGCAGCAATCCCCTGCGTAACATGGTCTCCTGTCTGCTCTGGCATTGCAGGCCTACATGGAATTTCTTTTTTTAGTTCAGAATGTCATGGTTATTCTGTATCTTAAAATGTATCTTGAGTTTATTGTGTCTGGAATACAGACTTTATAAGAATAGGTTCATATCGAAATAAGCTGTGGGGAAGCTCCTCTCTGTGCCACTTACAACTGAGCACGTGACCCTGAACGGTCATCGTTGATTATTATAGTTTAGTTTCTTCATTAGTTTGTTGCAATTCTGTTAGTACCTTAAATGATTTCTGTTTGTCTGATGGTGGATGTTGAAATACTCATGTCGGGGCTGAATCACAGTTAAAGGATCATACCAGTGTTTATGCATGTTTTAGGCCATTTACTACACAAGACATTATTACTACCAACTATTTTAATGTTATGTTCCATCACACATGAATCCTTCACAGTAAACACTCGTTTCATAGTTCAGGCTTTTTCAAAGAAATTCACCTACAAATTAATTACCACGCAGAAATGATTTGGACAACAGTAAATGCAGCATGATGTTGCCAGTTTGCTGTTCTTAAGCAAGCGTCAGGCCTGTGCAATCTCAGTTTCAGACTGTAATAAAAAGCACTGGCTGCCTACAAGTTTAGAAAAACATAATGTAGAAATCTAAAACACTACAGTGCACTTAAAATGGCAAGCAGTGATGCGTTCAGTGTATGATCGGTATTAAAGCTGAAACATGCAGAACGTCTGTTATGGAGCCTTATTCTGCCTCTGACAGGACTTCTGGAGCCCAAACCGCCATCTTGATTGGTTGATTGTGGCTTCACTTCGAGAGATGGCGGCTAACACCTGCAGTCTGGATCTTTGCACACTCCCAACAGTCCACACACACAGTTTACGTGTGTGTTATTACCTTTTACAGCCGTGACATCGCCACGCACTCTTCAGATTTTTGTCTGTGTTTCAAGTGTTTGTGTGTTTTCTGCTCTTATACTTTGAGTCTATAAGAGCCAATCAGACGTCATGTGTGCGTTTGTGAACGAAGATGAAGATTCCACCAAAGCATGAATGTGACATGAACCCATTTTAATCCCGAGTGGGGACACTGATGTTACACCTTTTTTGAAGTCTGGTTTTTCTGATGCTCCTCACTGAGAAGCAGACCGTTTTAGTGTCACTGCCATATGAATCAGTACTAAAGTAGATACAATTATTTATTCTTTTTTTTCATAGTTTTTTGCAGAGGTGATACTTTTACTCATTTAGGTGTATTATTATTTAAAGTACCATATGTATTAACATGTTATGGCTGGTGACCATACTTACATCTCAAAATATTAACATAGTTATTATTGACTTTGACTATTTTGTTGTTGAACTATAATCTTGTTTGTATCTTATCAGTGTCATGTTGCGATTCTTCATCTGATGCTCGGCTGTAGGAGCTTAGCTGAGGGCCGGAACCGGCCCATCACAGACGCATCGACTCGTGTTCCATTCACGTCATAACGAGCTGTCTGCAAACAGCAGTGTGTTGTTGTAGTAGTCTTTGGCAGGCCAGAAGTAGACTGGTCCATTCTGATCTGGAGTCTGAACTCTGGGCATATTGCCACCTAACTCTGGTCTTGAGTGGGAGAGGCTTATACTGTAGGGTTCTAGGTGTGTTACTTTAGAGGATATGTTCTATATTTTCCTTATTGTCAACAAATCCCATGAAGACCAAAACCAACAATTTGTTAGTTTGTCTCGATAGTTTCTGACATCCCCTCCCTGTCTGTCTCAACACTTAGCCCGCTTATTTTACTGAAGATGTAAATCTCTGAACAGGTCAGAAATATTTTGTTTCATATTTTTAAGTGCTCAGTAATTTCCTAAAACAGCTGCTCACTGTAGTTTTCATCAGACACTACTCAAACTGGAGGACACTATTTTCAGTGTAGGATGAATCCACATTTGATGCCCTAGTGAGTATTTGGGGCAGCATGGCGGTGTGTTTGAGTCCTAATAAACTCCAGTGTGTGTGTTCATGGTGATGAACAGTGAGGCTCACTGCTGTTTTTAATAGTTTTTGAAGCAACAGTGGAGCTCAGCGGCTCAGAGAAAAAGATGGATCTTGTTAGGATCAATTCATTGTTGGTTTGGGTCTCTTCATTGGATTTGTTTATGTTAAGAAAAGTAGAGAATATCAGGAGATTTACATGTCTTCATTCAATAATGTAATCAAAGGGATTATTGAAACTAGTATTTTTGCAGTATATTTACTTTCACATCACTTTGCCATGTTTGAGTTATAAAGGTGTTGATGCAAAGTTCAGGAGATTTATTGCAGTTTTGCATAAAAGCACGAGCTCTGGTCTGTGCCACATGTTATAGAGATACTGACTGACAGCATTTAAGTAACCTGAGTTTGTGATTATTCTAGGTGACATAACCGAGTAAAGCTACATGTTTTGTATTTAGAGTTGAAATCAGCACCACAGGCCTCCAGTTTCTACTCCACCCTGGTTTCCAGCAGCATCTCTGGCTCAGAGAGATGTCTACGTGAACGTACCTTTGACGGGACAGTGGAGGGTTACAGCTCTGAGGTCTGGAGCATTACACATCTCTTCAAACCAAATGCTTTATTTTAATTTTTTCTAAATGCATATCAGCTCTGTGGGTGTCTGGGAGTGTTTCTAACAATGTGCACACTGCAGTATTAACAGATAACGCCTTGATATTCCAAAAACATTTAATGTACTTTAAGTTGAGATATATATGCAGTTTTGTATCTTTTATTTTTGTCATAGATTCTGCAGTTTAGACATTTTATGCTGTTATGGGATGCCAAGACTTTTTTGTTTTGTAAATTCAGCAGCATCCATTCTGTAACAAAGTGTTACCGCTTGACTGTGCTCCTTTTTATCTCATTTAGTTTTAGTTTATCAAAGAGCCGATGTCCTGTATTGACTGCAGGCTTACGTATATATTTGACAAAAGAATATTGTATGTTTAATAATAAAAAAACACAAAGACAAAAAATTTAAGAAAATGCAGAAAGGAGAAAGTTGCAAAAAAGTGTAATTTATATTTTAAAACTGCATGCACAAGGCTGGGAAAGTCATATTTAGAATAACAAACGGCAGTGCCTTTTTTCTATTCCAGACATTCACCCCGACTCTAAATAGATTTGTAAAGACTTGTTACAGGATGAAACTAGCGACAGCTGTGTCGGACACGTTCACGCTGCAGCTGAAAGGGTCTGAATTCAGATCATTTCCTGTTTGATCCATCTAGTGTTTCATGTAGCTACATTACAGGGAGAGAAATAATTGATTAAACTGTTTTCCTAACTTTCCAAAATCTGATCCATATCTGACCCATGACCATGTGACCATATCATTGATGCTGGTTTTACGCTGTTCACTGTGTCCATAAATTCACTTAAGTTCAGAGAGGACAAAACTTGTCCCAACAGAGATAACGAAGTCCTTGTCTGAGCAGTTGTTGATTAATTGATAAATCCTTTCACCTACTAAAGGCCAGAAAATAGTGCAAAATGTCCCATTGTGCAACGTTTTCAATTAGCTTTTTGTTTTTATCTCAAACAAAGATATTCAGTTTATTATAATGTATTGAATGTTTGAAAAATCTTTATCCAAAAGCGACACTTAATACCTTCCTCAATTTGAACTGAGCTTTAACACTGCAGCAGTGAGTTTCATTGATTCTTCAAATTCTGACAAGATCAGTAACACATGGATGAGTTTATCCATGTTGTTTTGACATTGAGCCAATGCACTACAATAGAATGGTATTGGCACATTGACAGCATTAGAAATTGCTGTCAATGACTGTCATTGACTGTTTCTTTTTCAAATTCAGTGATTCCACCTTTTATTCAGTCACTAGCAGCAATCCCCTGTGCATGAAGTTGCCTTTTCAATATTTGTGACTCAAACTGCATCCCCATTGTTCTGTTCAACTGAAGCAATGAGCTAATGTTATAAATTACATCTCATAGAATGAATAAATGGAACACTGATGAATTGGGTCTCGGTCTCAGTTTCTATCCTGAGTTTAGGGTCTGAATCGGTATCAGAAAATAATATCCCAAAATTCCATCAAAATCCAACAAGTAAAGAAAGGAGTTGATGTGAAACCGTTAACCAGAGCAACGACACAAATCAACGTTAACCACCTCAGTTGGTGCCATCTTGTGGACGGCTTATCAGACGCCTTCAACCTCACAGCCAGAGTTTGAGTAATTTCTAAAATAAACTTCAATGAATTTTGAGCGTTTAACCTCCACGGTCATTAATTAAAGCAACAGTCAAACACGAGCTGGAATCTGAACTGAGGCAGTGTGGACGCGGCCCAGAGGCGGTGAACTTGGCCTGTTGTGTCTGTGCTCTGTAGGTACTTCTTAATGCTGATATGAAGTTATGAATTATTCTGGTCTGTACAAAACAAATGTGTGAATGGCTGTGTGTGTGTGTGTGTGTGAATACATTAAAGTTTTTTTCATTGTGTCTTGCTGTAATATTGTTGCAACATACAAGAATGCTGTGACTTGGCATGCCCCTGTTATACATAAAGATGCAAGTCCTCCTGTATGTGTTTGTGTGTTTCAGAGTTTGTATTAAACTTTTTCTTTTATTTAAACGTAGAACCTAAATTCAACCAGTGAACATCTGCAAGTTTAAGATAGATTTCACTTTAATGTCATCGTTTCACATCATGGGAAATGCCTCATAAAACCCCCCCCAACATATTTTGAGGCAAATTTGAACAAAATCAACCTTGACCAAAGTTTTGCAAGTCATTGACTCATCCTTGAAACTTATTCAACGCTGAATGCAGAATTATGATATTAAAAGATCTGAGGAGTTAAAGGTCTAAACACTTCTCTCTGTTAAGGCCCATGTCACTCATTGCTGACCAGCACCAAAGAGAAACAAATTCTGTATAACAAATCTACATCTGCATGTTCAGAAATGCCTTCTGACAGTGAAGGTGCTGACAGTGAGGTCAGTTAACCAATAGGAACTGCGGTTTTTCAATTTTCTGAGTGAAACTTTTACTTGTTTCTGTCTCTCTTGTCTCAGTGACGGCACTTTCAAGGCACCATATAGACAGACACACGCAGCTGTTGTTGATCAGGTGATTAAAACCGCCATCAGTTTGTTCCTCTGTTCTGATTGGTGGATTGATGTTGAGCTATTTTTAGCAGTTGGGACCTCTGTCCTTTTTAACTGGTAATACATTCAAACCTACGTGTGTGTGTGCCCCTTTTGCTCTCTCTCTCAATTCAATTCAATGAGCTTTATTAGCATGACCATAGCAGAATACAGTTTTGCCAAAGTGCTACAAATTTCTACAATTACAATATAATGGCTGTATGTATATATACACTTTGAACAGTGTACCAAACAGCACAAGTAAAAAAAAAAATGCTTGATGTACAAAAAAACCCCATGAAAACTGAGACAACGCATTGATCAGTGCAGGATATAGCCAATTCTATATACAAATATAATTAGAAGAGAAAAGAAAAATGTGAGTCCTGGTGGACTCTGATTCCCTTATGCTGTGGCAGGCAGAAACAAACCTGCGAGAACACAATTCTCTTTAATTTCCCCCAAAACAATAGTTTTTAATTTTCTTATTTATTAAAATGTGGATGCTTGTTACCAAATTTTGGGAAGAACATATCCTGGACAGGTTTAAATTTTTGGCAGTGTGTGAGGAAGTGCAGCTCTATCTCTACAGCAGTTCCTCCAAACTGTTGTCATAGCTGCTCTTTTGGCAGTGTGATGGAAAATTCTATCTTTGAGCATTATGTTTAATTGAATGAGCTTTTTAATTTACTCTGTCTGCATTTTTTTGGGAAACAATGGTTTCACTTATAGCTCAGCTACACACAATGAGAAACAATATTTTCACTCATAGCTCACAATGTCAGGGTTAGGGGAAATTTAACTATCCGGGAGCCAGACATAATCCGGTTACCCGTAATGCGTAGTCATGGGTTAGGGGTATGGGATAAAAAATACCTTCAGTAGGGTACTGAAAGGGGTTATCTTTGCACAGGAGCGTGCTAGGCGGACGGGAGTGTAATTTTTGGATTCAGCGGCCCATTTCCAGATGGGATGATGTTCTTTGGTGTGTTTTGGGTGAGAATTTGACCTAGCTTCCATAGTGGGTTGGGATGGTACAATGGTAATACACATTGTACATCCCAATTTAAACTGGATCATTACACACCACGTGTCCGATTGCGGCCAGCACACGTGTGGCACGCAGTCTGTTGGAGGACTCTGAGCCATTTTGTTGGGAAGCGAATACCGGTTGTCCTGTGCTAGAGAAATGACTCGTCCCAGTCAAACAGTGTTGTGCCCGCTTTGTAAAAAGTCAATGAAGCTGTCTTGTCATCTGTGCCAGTTTCACCGCATGGAAAATATTGAAGAGCGAAGGATTCTTTTGAGCTTTGCCGCAAATAAGGTGAATATTCGGGACATGCCCTGTCCAAAACCGGGCTGTCAAAACAAAAGCACCAGGCTGGACAAGTACCTGCGAGAAGGGCACCTGGGAGTTACAGCCTGAGCTGGCTGTAAGTGTCTGTGTTTAAGTACTTATTTTGGGGCAGCTGGAGGCCTGGAGGAGGCCTGGAAGTCATGTAAATGAGCCAGGGAGAAGCTGGATGTAAATGTCTGTGCTTTAGTACTTATTTTGGGGCAGCTGGAGGCTTTTAGTGGGGCCTGGAGGAGGTTCTGACATCACTCTCCATTTTCTTTCCAAAGGTTATCTTATTGTAGTTAAACAGTGATGAAATCAGATTAAATGCTTGAAAAAGAGAGGTACTTCTTGTGGCTAGATGGTCTACGGGTATGGTTCTCATTTAGGGTGCAAGAGGTCCCAGGTCCAATCCCCGGGCGAAGCCTTCAATACAATAGGTTGTGGGTTCTGACATCACTCTCCATGTTTGTGATGGCTCCAGAGGAAGCCACACAACTAGATAAAAGTTACGGTAACCCCACGCCCGAGCACATTAGTTCAATTATATATTATCTTGATTTGCAGTATTAGACAATAACGACACATTGCAGCATACTCATGG
>JAVQJF010066419.1:0-17260 GCA_036023855.1 Gadopsis marmoratus | reverse complement strand
CGGGAGTGCTTGATGAGAGGCAGGTGTGTCCAATCCCAGGTACCTATGGTTGAAGTCTGTCGGTTGGGAGGTACACACCTGCCACCACTTGTCCTCGTTGTCGTCTCCCTCGTTGCCTGGCGACGGTCTGGGAGGTGGTCACGCCCCGCGGGATGCCACAATACTTTAAAATATTATTTTAGCTATGGCTGACACAAGAGCGTGGGTGGCATAATTAGCATCAGGGTGTGAGGTGTAGTGGCAGCAATACACTATTAGTGTAGTTCTTTGTCATTTCTGCATAGGTTTAGAGTTTACTATGTTTTGCTTACAGATACCATAGATGTCATTTCTAGCAATTCGGTGTTGAAAACAGAGTGACTTTATGAGGATCGAGTGGAAATTCATGGCATGGAGACCTTTACCCATGATTATAACAAGGTATATGAACTGTGACTGATATTCTTGTGACCGATGGTTCATTTGACAAACAGTTGTTGACATCTTCAAACATATATCAGTGTGGATGTAATAACAGTAAACCTGGAATCTTATAAAATGAGGAACCAGCATTTGGTCAAAGAGAGCACTAAAGGAAGAGGCAGTATGTAACAACAAAGTATTATTGGTACGTCTATATGAATAGATCTTTAGTTACCATCAGATCAAAATTTCACAAATACAAGTAGGACTTTCGAAACTCCCTCACTGCAAATGTCCTTTATGACTTTCTGCTTTCTGGCAAATGCACTCTCATTGTTAAAAAAATCCTTGTGGCAAATGTCCATAGTTGAGTGGTTGTGAAATTGATGTCAGTGGTTGTTGAGGTCAAAAGCACTTCATTCTGTGAAAACCCATTCTCTGTGGATAATCCTCCAAAATACTCAGCAATGCACAGCTTTAATTCCTTCTGGTTTAGCAGGAGAGAATCGAGTGCAGCAAGGTCAGTGTGTGAAATGATGCACTTGTAATGTGTTCTGCAAAAAAAACTGCAACACACTCTGGACTAACTGGTCTGAGATTATTGTGCATGTCTGGAGAGCCAGTGTTGAGTGTATATATTGACTGTATCTTTCAGGACATAAGAAGTGAAATGTGCGTCACATTATGTATGAAAGAAATGACACATATACAAAGTAAACAGACTCTTTGTGTTCTCCAGCATGTTTGTATTTTAGTGGGATAAAACCCAGCAGGAATCAGCCAAACTTTGTAGGTATAAAGTGCAGTAACAGACAGTAACACTGTGAAATAATAAATAAAAATGACAATTCTATTTACATAATAAAAACAACTTTGTCCAGTTTGTGTAATCTGTCTCAGGATACAGAATGATTAGACACCTACTGTAGCATTTTTATAAATTAGACAATAAAACTTCATCCAGTATTGCCAAGAGTAGTTAACACAGTGTTGTCTCCTAAAAGAGAAATGTCACGTCACAGTGGCTGTTACTGTGAAGGAATTGCTTTCACTATGAAAATAAGACAGCCCTTGCTTGATGAGGCACATACGTCAAACAAAATGACACACAGAAAACTAGACAAGCAGGTGCGATTCCCCTCGAGTATAAAATGTCAGGGAAATTACCTCATAACTGCTCCAACTTGCTGGCTCAGAATCACAATTGTTCATAATGTGGTTATAACAGTGGAGTTTATATTGCCTACTGCCGTTTGTTGTATCAGGATCCAATTTGTCCGTTTTTTTGTCAGAGTCCAGATCCTCCAGCCATGTGATGCCAGCAACACAAGTAGCCGTTTCTCTGAACGTACAAAATATACACTTCTGAAATATATTAGTTTCAACAGTACAAACATTTGTGCATACAATTTGAGTCTTAATGCTCTGAGTCCAGCACAATGCCTACAAGAGGCAGGAGAATTAATCAAAAAAGTACACAGTCATGTGAAGTTTCGGTCCTCTTAACGCGTCTTGGGTCTTCACCCCCGACAGAGAACGTCAGTCTCAAACTGCAGCAGCTGTCCCATGAAGGCCAGGTTTGGCGAGATGACCTGACGCCGCTGCTTCACAAAGTCAAAGGCCTCCTCCAGCCTGACGCGCTGCGTGTGCATGAGGTAGGCCAGACAGATGGTGGCAGAGCGGGAGATACCTGCCTGGCAATGCACCAACACCCGACCACCACTCTGCTTCACGGAGTCTGTAGGCGGAGCAGAAAAGACAGGACGGAAAAAGGAAGAGAGATCAGCATATTGTGATCCATTTTGCATCCGTTTCTTTGACATCAGTGAGAATGTTTGACAAGCAGAAATACATAGAAAACTTTAAACTGTTTGACTGATGGAGCAGTGCTGTTGTTATTCACCATGCTAATGGAAAATTCAACCAAAGTTTCTCCTGAACTTAGCAAGGTTAAGGGTTCAAAACAAGCAGAAGAAAATAAAATGCTACCACATTTCTGTTCTGCAGCCTGTGCGGCCTAATCTACTTGTTTTGTAATCAGACGATTATGGATTATGGCGTGGAAGCTGCTTAAGAGAAATTCTTTGGATATTTTATGTTTCATCAAGAGTGTAAAAGATTACGCTCAAGTAAGACAAGACTAATTCCCTGTGTGTTTGCTAACTTCGTTGGACTTTGGACTGACATACAGTGAGTAAACAATGACTGAACCTTCGTCACACTGTCAACAGGTTTGGAGCTGTGGTTGATGAGAGGAGACACTCACCGATGAAGGTGATGGCTGTGGAAAAGCAGGCTCTGATGTCAGCAGCTAGGTTGTCCTCCACATTGAGCCGCAGGTACTGAAATTCTCCCTCATAGAAGTTTGGGCACGAGGAGGAAACGTTGAGCACAGCTGTGATGCCCGCCGCTGCCAGGGTCTCTCTGCGGGAGGAGTGGATGGCACTGCCCAAAAACAGGAAGGGCAGCAGCTCCACTGGACCATCCTGCAATTTAAAAAGTCAAGACAGTCTGTTTAAAACCGAGAATAATCACTATACAGTTTGGTCCATTTTATGATACATAGTTTTCCATTACTCAGAGAGCTTTTTGATGCAAACGCTTTCATTTTTAACATGCATCTCATTATGTATTGTCTATTAGCTCTTATAAAGGTGACCGTTATCTTACCCGATCATATGCTGGTGTCCTCCGACCCGTCACTGTGGGCTCTGGATCCACTGTAGAGAGGTGACTGGTGGCAGATCTGTAACAGAGCTCTGGATAGGCCTCTGAAAATCCCACAAATCCACCTAAATGGAGGTCACATAGTATTAGATATGCCCCAAGCTTTCACCACAGTCCTCCTTAAGAAATGTGCTTTGTGTGAAACAATAATAAAAGATGTGGTAAACAGCAAAAGGAAGCCTGTGTGAGACTTTTACACTTACAAACAAGTTACACTCTTAAACTTAAAGCATTCTCGCAAAGTATATTCACACGTAGCCTAAAATAATACATTTTTGGTGCTTAAATATAGATTTACTTGAGTCTTATTACCTTGTAGGAAGCAGATCTCCGTCTGGACTTCGTTTTGCAGGGCGGTGAGCAGCATTTGCGCCACGCTCTCTGCCTTCAGCTCGGCCACGGAGCTGCTGCTCTCATCCACCACCACCAGCGGGGAGAACTCTCCGCGCCGCAGCCGGCCCAGGAGCGCCTTGTCCGGGATAAGCCACTCCAGAGCCACCACCGAGCTCTTGGATCTACGGCGCAGCATTGAGTTCCAGTTGACGTTTCGGGACTCGCAGATGTGCGCAAACGAAAACTCGAGGAAAGGTCTGCAGTCGAGCACCACACACCCAGCAGAGGTGTACTGGTCCCGGGGGGTCCGGAGTATGTGGACCAGCTCGTGGCCAGTTATTTCCAACGGATGATTGCTCGAAGTCATGGCTGAAAACGTGTATTTGAAACAATTTAAAAAGTAATTAATAATTTGACTGTTTGGTCCTCACAACTAAAAATATCAAAGAATAATAAAAAACAAATCAATCCGGTTTTAGTGTTTTTCTGTGGTAATTTTAAGCGCAATGTTTGACAAAGTACTTTTGGAAATGATTTTAAAATCTACTGTAAATGTGTCGAGAGAGTTGACGTCTCCGTCAGGTCGGATCAACTAACTCAAGTTATAGATTCAGAGTTTCACTTGTTCGCTGTTAACAGCTGTGAGAGGGGCGGGGTCACTGTGACCACGCCTTGTTTTCCACAGAAGGAACAGCGTCAGAGGCGGAACGGCCATATATGGCCTGTCGGACACTCCTAATATGGACACTGACGGCAAACCTCATTTTCCTACCGCGCACGTGGTCGTTTGGGGTTATCCCGTGTTTTTGTGTTGAGTGACGTTATGCCCGACCTACCCTGCCTTGAAACGGCAGCCTTCAGAGGAAAGAGTGAAGGCAGAGTTTCTGTTATTTGGGATAAATTAAGCCCGAGCTTCTCTGCCACTGTGTCCGATGACTTCCCTTTGTTGTCTGCATGTGACAGACTTGTTTCTGCTCTCTTAAGGAAATCTAGAGCATCTGCATCGTTCTTCTTTATGACATTAAGCTGCAACAAAAAACAAAACCAAACAAAAAAGCACCCCTGTCTAACAGAAAACAGCTTCACGGTGGTTATATCAAACACAGATACAGCAGTTATTTAAAAAGGCTAAGTAGTTTCAACAAACAGCTGGGAACTGTAGTTTTTACTAAACCTTAATAAAATAGTAAGTAGAACATTTTTTGAGGACTCTTTCAGCGGAATATGTGGAAATCAAAATAAAATGAATTGCCTCAATGTATTTTTAATAGTTTCTGGAAGAACAATGGAGGTCTTTGGCACAGAGGAATAAGATATATCTGACTTTTGCTACACAGACAGTACCTGGATCAAAATGTCTTCTCTTTTTTATGGAACTGTTGACAATAAGAAACATATATATTATTACCAGACTTACACTACTAAGCAGATTACTGATAAATGTTTTGTGTTCAACAAAAAAAGCCAGAAATGAGAGGGAAGCCTTGTGCCTTTAGTTCAGCAAACAGGAGGATATTACATTGCAGTTTGAAGTGATCCTCTTTAACCCATAAAGCAATTTGGTAGGATGCTTCCTAATAAAGATGGTCACCACTCACTATAAAGCTTAAAAGGACATTCATTTTTCAATTAATAATGTTAAATATTAAAGATTACACATTAGAAAGCACTTTGTAAGGAAATAATGAATTGGAAACAGTTGGCAGGGTGTATTGCTATGAGCATTATGGGTCTTATATAAACCTAAACATTTCTTCTTTAATGTTTAATGTAGAATGTTTATATTTTACATGACTAATTTCTGTATTTGATTTTGCCATGCTCTCACTGGTGTGGTGCGTGTGTATGTGTTAACCAGTACAAAAGTCCAATGTGATCAACACTTTCCTGATGTAGCAGATGACTGTTAAACTGGAACTAAACAATACCTAAGAATGTTTTTTTAATTAACTTTAAATTTGATTGCTATGAAGAAATACTATGAATACTATGCTTTGAATATCATCTCAGGAGCAGCCTTTTATGTGTGTTTATGTGAGTACTTTTCAAAACAAGTTGTCTCAATTCTACATGAGTAATATTTAAGTCAAACACCAGTAGGTAGTAATGTGGGATATTGTAGACTTCTTTCCACCCCTTGATACAGGACACTCATTGCCCTGTTACACACAGGAAAATATACCCTATGTGCAGTGTGGGATAGTTTATATCATAAGGTGTAATCTGACGTCTTTGTCTTCATTTCCTCATCACCCACATTCAAATTACTCTACCTTCCCACAACCGTCTCCCACTCAAACCTCTGATTCCACTTTCTTCATGCTCCCACTCCCCCCCCCCCACCGCTGCCTGCTGGTCCATAAGCAGCACTCCCACTTTGTCATGCTCTCTCCCTGCTGAGGCTGCAATTTCAATCCACAGCGGTACACACACACACGCACACTTTGGTACACAGTTCATCATGGCTGTCAGCAGAGATGCTGAGAATGCATTTACTGTAGCGCCAACCTGCACTTTAGGCATGAACACACACATATAAAGCCACAGTGAAGTGATGAGGTCTGTTGAGTTGAAAGACTGTGATGCGAGTGTCTCTGCATGGTGGGTGTCTTTAAAGAATAGTTTCTTTTTCACCACTCGCCCCCATCTCTTCAGCCCCACAGGAAGCCGCACCACACATACATCCTGTCACCATCCGTGCGGGCCTCAGCATGCCACACACACACCCTCATTCTGCATCATCGCAAGCTTATGTTATATTTATCATAGCTTGTAACCATTACTGACTAAACCTGATTCAAAAAGTTTGTCAGAAATTTCCCTGAAAAACCCTGAGCAACGGCGAGTGATTTAAGAGGTGAATTGGTTACTTCATTCCCAGATGCCGTGACTCATACATAATCAATCACTTTCATTTTCATTTGGGCCAAATGTCTCATTATCTTTCCTATGTTAGCAAATCAGAGGCTTTCAAATAATCATCCGAGGATACACCTGGCCTGACACAATGCTGCGAGATGGCTGTCACTTTTCAGCTGTTGTTGTTGATGGTGATGATACTGTCCTGTTGCAGGATATTTGACTTTTACATCGACAGCGAGCTACGCGCTGACAATAGCACAAGGCACAAAAGACGGAAAAAGGCAACAGCGAGCAAAAATATGACACGTGACAGACTGATGACGAGGAGGTGGTGGAGATCAACAGAACCTGTGTGACTAGAGGTGTTTTGCATCAGAAGCAGCTTATGTCATCAAAACGTACAGAGAGCGTACTGTAGGCAGGCAGACGGAAACAAAGAATACTACAAGTACTAGTATCTTACTCAGGCTCTCGGAATGACTATATGGGTAAATAAACATTAAAAGGAACCCTGATGAAAACATCTGCTGCTATCTTCCACCCCCGCCTCCCACAGGGGATTATTTAGGATTAATTGGATGGCTGGGGCTATTAATCTCTGAAATACACTGTAATGCAGGAGATTTACCTCATCCCTGATTCCTCTCATAAACGCCCACGTGACAACACTGTCACTCCATTCAGGGGGAACGTGTCCCTGCTGGGGTCAGGTTGTCGATGTGTTCAGGCGAGCTGGCGCTTAATGTTACGGAAAGTTGAGTGGTTTCTGGGGGATTTTGTGTGTTTGTGTGTGTTTGTGTGTGTGTTGTAGGTTCTGGTTTTATTACACCACAATGTTTCTGTTTTATGAGTGAGATTTCAGTGTTTGACTCACCGTGATTCACATTCACAAGTTCAAAAAGAAAACGATTAAGATAAACAATATATTTATTTAAAACATCTAGACACCCTGTATGCTTCTCGTGGCCACATCTGCATGCGGCTAACATGTTTTCTCACATCCATGTAATTTCAAGACATGCCTTGGCACTTTGTGTTGGGAAATGTATGTAGCCACTGAGAGACAACCTACAGTGAGTAAACCCTGCCTGACATTAAAGGATGTATTTACTGTATACAGTCTCTTCATCACACCGTGTTTTGTGTGTTTTTTCCCTGCTTCCTTTTTCTTCACTGCTCCTCCACGGCTCTCCTCTGATTTATCATCAGTCTGCCAAGATCACAAACACAATATAAGTCACAACTAAGCACAAACGAACGACAGAAAAAAACCTGCCCACTGTGTGCCCTTTATGTGTGTTAAAATCTAAATGAACACCTGTTGAATTCTGCTTAACAAACTGACATCGCTTCCTGGAAGAAGTGACGATAGCATCAGCGATAAAGGTTTAATGGCGTAATGGGTTCAATTGTAAACAATGGACCTATTTATAAATCTATTATAGCTTTATATGACATATACTTAAGCCTCATAAATCATGATTAAATCCTCAAACTACATGACTACAGGGCCACTTCCTTTATCTTGCATCATCTAGTATGTCACGCTCTCTGACTGTTCCATGTCACCTCTTTCACCTCCACCCTTCCTGCTAACCTCTTTTTTTGTCCCCTCCACCCACTTATTGTCTCTTACCCCAGGACAACTGTGAGGCCTATGCACGCTGCCACACTCAGAGTGGTAACCACGGCGATGACTGGCACCAGCAGGCCCTCAATAGGCTGAGAAGGTGAGTAGTTGTCTCCGTGGGGCAGGGGGGGCAGAGTGACGACGGGTCGAGGAGTTTGGTCAGGCAAAGGGGCGACTGTGAAGGAGGAGGATGAAAATAATGAAGAGAGATGCATTATCAGAGTTGTAGAGTAATATTTGTGAGGTGGAAAATACAGATGCATGACTTACACCTTTCAGCTTGACATGATTCTTTCTGCCTGACAACAACCTTCACACAGACACAGTAGGCTACACACTCTCTTTATATAAGATTTTCTCTCAGGGATCGTCCTTTTTGAAGGTTTATTTTGTTAATTTGGCAGACTATTGCTGGAACTCTAGGCATTAGGGAGTAAGCAGGGAGAATGAAACCACTTTTTAGGAGTCATTTTTATGCATCCTCTGGGTGGGATTATTTTGTGAGGCAGTTTTACTTACAGCATACAGTATGGCACATTTCAATACAGGTAAACCCAATGGATTTTTATTCAAATCCATACAGCAAAACATGTATGGAAGAATACACAAACTAAAATAAAAGAAAGCCCACACAGCAACAAAGAAAGAGAGAAAAACCACCCACTCTCTTAAAGACACCGACACACCCTGCATCCACCCCACATTTACAAACCACAAACACACTGTAACAAATTATATGTCTTACAAACCTGAAATGTTTTCAGTTTACTTTACTTAAATGAACTGCTGTGTGCTTGGGGCCTCCTGGATATGCTTTAATACCCCCATCGGCCTGAAAACTAAAATTTAGGAGCACTCTTACTAGATTACCATGACTGGGACATTTATTTCATCTTATATTTTACCAACATCTGTTATATTCAGTGACAATTATTCAAATTGTTGACAAAGGTTTATTGGAGTGTTTATTCTCTTATGTGGCCTACATTAACTCAGATGTGATGTCTCCTTTTTGCCCTTTCGGAGTTTAATTATCTGACAATTGTTATGTGATGACGTTTCTAAGAGCTGTACTGTACCAGTGAGTAGGAAAGTGACTTGGTAGAAGACTTGTCCATCTTGGCCCTGCAGAGAGCAGCGATATGTTCCTTGTTCATCCACATGCAGCTGATTTAAGACCACAGATGAGTCGTCTGTCACTACCAAGGTTTTGAAGTCACTCTCACTCAGCTGCACACACAAATGAGGAAGTGATACTTACGTGGGTGTAAAATATAAATATACATATTCATGATGATACTGTCCATCTAAATAAGGGACCAAATGTGATACATTGGAATCAGGAAGTGCGCAAAGTGGTTCAAAAGCGGGAAGTTTCTACTCAACCTTTATAGTTCCTGGTACACCAGGGGCCCAGGAGTAGTGGTACTCTGGGTTTCCCAACAGAAGACGATGCCATGGAAGGAAACAGTCCAACACTGCCTGGCCTCCCTCCTCAGCCTGCACTGGGTACTCTGGAGAAAGATTGGGGGGGGGAGAGAGAAACAGAGATCCTTCATTCATTTGCACTCGGATTACTTAAATAATCTTTTCATTAGCTCTGCACATGGCGTCTTGCTTAGGAACACATTTACACACTCATGACACCACGTGGAGCACTCCCAGTACATCATCCACTCACTCACCAACAACATGTACACACAAACAAACAAACATAAATATACCACCGCAATCCTGCTGGCCAGAGGGAGAGGGACAGATGTGTATCTTGTAGTGGCAAGAGACGCAATCCATTACTCTTTGATTCAAAAGACCTGAGAACCACACCACACACATGTGTCCTGTAAAGATGCACTGAATATATAGTATGTCCACTCCGTTACTTCTACAAGGATTTACACAAATACAAAGGGAAGGATCAGGCAGAATAAACTTACCACACTCGTTGGGGCACAATCCTGCAGGAGAGACAAACAAATCTGAAAGTAATCTTGTACACAACAATGATTTACACAAAGTGCCCTGCTTCATACTGTGCAGAACACTCACAGCTATTCATGTCCATTACCATCATGGATGAATGTGTCCAAGTGTTTCTCTAAGATCTTCCTGCCCTTCTCCATGATCTGAATGGCTTCAAATGTTACAGATCCTTGAAAAAAAAGCAGACTTTGTCTTAAAATCTGGTGGACGTTGAGTTTGTTATGATTTCAGTGTCACAAGTAAATGCATAATTTCCCCCCAAGTTTCCAACTACTGACAGGGTTTGACATTACCCATGGCCCTATGGCCCGTGGCCACAAAATGTTAGTTGGTGGCCCCCTGTGGTCACCAAGGTTTATTCCCATATTGGATATACTTTGCCTTCATCAAAGCAACGCTACAGTTCCACAAACATTCCAAATATGAATAGACCGTGAACTGTTTTCAGTTTTCAAATTAAATAATTATAAAAATATATTTTCATTCTGTTAATGTCTTTTCATTTATTCAAGTGTCACAGTTAAGGGAGGCTGTGTTACGTTGCTTTAAATGGCCTTTTCTGCATTGTTTTTACAGAACTTTACATTTGGGCCACCAAAGTTATTAGCGTCTGTCCCTGACTGTGTATCCAGTTGGAATGAATAGAGACGATACATTATATTTTTTGTTTCTCACCTGTGTGCTTGGTTTTCAAGAAGCGGTCAAATTCGCTCTGGTACTCAGTCTTGGCTCTGTACAGAGTGGTGGCATCTGAGCAGTGGGAAACAGTCGCTTCTTTTTCGGATTTTAATATTTTACAGTTCTTTTTAAAATTTTACACATTTCACTCATACTTTTATCGAGAACAAAATTGGGTTCATAGATGTAAAAGCTTCCAACTGTCAGATCATAAAAAACTGACAATATTTTAGAAAAATGTAATAGAGACAAGATATGAGATGCACGTTTCTTTATGTGAACTATACTCCACAGCCATGCCCCTTCATATGGTCATCTCACCAATGACTCCCTCTCGTTCCTGACTCGTTTCCCTGTAGGTCACATAGGCATGTTCAAGAATCTTTTTCAGTTCAATCTGGTTGTTCACAGTGGGAGCAGACAGGACTAGATCGTCATGTAGGATCCTGACCCTGCGGTCACACTGCAGGCAGGCCCTGGCTGCAGGGACGCAGCAGAGCAGGGACACCAACATCAGCGGCATCTCCCCTCTACGCCCTCAGCTTCCTGCACATCAGGATGACTCACTTTGGCTCGTGATTTTTCAGTCAGTGCACACTCTGAAACAGAGTTGCCAAATGTTGTTACAAAGACCTATAAAATATAAATATAAACACAAATACACATACAAACACAAATAATTAAGCTATTAAACCCAGACTGGCCGTCCACAAGGCCAAAGGGTAATGTAACAATACCGGACCCCCCCCCATCAATTATATAGTACTGTAGAGTTGCAAATTCCCCAACAAAACAAAAGCAATTGAACCTCTGACTTTCTACAGATACACAAATGCTTTAGTTTACAGCACTTAACTGCTTTATAACTGCTGCTTCTGCTAATGCGACTACAACTGCTACTAGCATTCTGTCGCTACACTTGCTAGCTCGGTTTAAATCAGCCGTTGGGGAGCCTCTTTCCTTGGTTCTCTCATGCTTTTCATCCAGCTTGCGTTTGTAGGCTGTTTCTGCCACCCAGTGGTAGGAACAGCATCCCACAGTCAGAACAACAGTGTGATCCGTTCTGCAGGATCTCACCCCGCAGTCTCTCTTGTTCAGGAGAGTTGCGCAATCTTGCCTGCGTGCCTGCAGATTTGTCCCGCACTCCGGATTCTGCTTAACCGCAACAAAATGGTCGACTCCCCCTTCAAAGTCGTCAAAGGCAAATAATTACGAGGAGCCGCTGCTGAGTCACATACAGGATATTCACACAGCATTCTGTGGGTTAATACAAGTCGACAAAAGATCAAACACCACGAATTGTATAACAACAACACAGACGATCATCTTAAAATGATCATTCTATAATGTTTATTATATTTAACGTGAGTTTATCCATTGTGCCTCTGTCCTGCAAGTCTGACAGGTTCAGTTGCTGACAGGTTTTGGAACGAATTCCGACGGCTGCCTCATTGTCACACTACATTTCCCAAAAGCCCCTCGTATGGTGTAGTGTATGAGTGACAGATTACATGGACGAATCCGCCCTCCAGCTCGTTCGTTAGTAGGCGGGACCATGAAACTTTAAACCCCTCTGCGCCTGCGCAGTGGCTTCCTGCGCTCACAGACGTACACACGGACCGTAGAGTCGACGTGAAGGTAAGACTGGCTCTCTTGTTATGGTCGCAGCGCTGGAAATAGCAGCTTGAGTGTATTTTCTAACTTAATATAACACCACTGTGTGTTGTCTACATAGCCAATGTAGCTTCTAGCTGTAGGCGCGACCGTTTTGAAGCCCAGCTCGTGATAATTGGCTCAGTCGGTCCGTGTGTCCGAGTGTAACCGCGCTGGGACGTCGGGAATGTGTTGGTTGTATGTCACCTTGACACTCGTGTGTAAAATGGCATAAAAACGGGCATGTGGTGGCGCTGTTCGTGTTCCTGTTTTCGGTGTCTCAGTGTCTCAGTGTGATGATGTGACCATCAGATGGAGGACACGTGCCTGAGATTATGGGCTAAGAAAACATGTAGAACATAACAGAGTACAGCTTACTGCACTGTACTGATTAGAGTTTGCTGCTGCGTTGCAATACATTGCATTGCGTACATTTTGTCCCCCACGACCATAAAACTGTAAATGGCTTGTGGTCACAGTGTGGAGGCTAATTTACATGGACACGGATTATCTGAAGGGTTGCCAGATTAGCCCTCATTTTGAACCATGAATTCAGTGTTCTGTCCTAAACTACCACTAGGATCCCCATCAAAGAATAGTTTATTCATGATAAAACAGTGTGCAGTAATGATTGTTAAAGCATTTAATTTATGACAGATTCCTTAAAAAGCAGTGAGTGCTAATAACTGGGACTTGACAATCAAAGACTCCCACAGCACAATGTGTCATGGAATTTCTTGTGCCATTAAGGCAACTGATTTTTTAACACACAAAAAAACAACCAAGTTAGAAACGATCCCATAAATGAGGACTGAAAGGGTTTGGACCGAAAAGTCAGGGGATGCCTTGTGCTCATGCCAAGCAGGGTGGCAACTCTGACTCTAGAAGAAACATAGCTTTTGGTAGGAAATGCATGAATAATTCCTATTAAAGCTGATCATATTAACAATATTGTCGTTTTGTCTGTAACTGTACATGTGGGAGAGGTAAAGGATGCCATTCTAACAGAGGCTTGTGTAAGATGGAATAAAGAGTCATGCAGCAGTGAAGGGCAGGTTTAAGTACAGGAACACAACTTTTGCATGGTTTGCATTTGCAAAAGGTCCTTCTCTCCCTGCTGCACAGCCACTAACCTTCATCAGAATAAAATAAGAATGGTGTGCTGCAACATAATGATACCTGTCGGGAGGTTAAATAGGGTTCTGTTGTGGATGATTGGCCAGTGCTCTGTCTGAAACTGTAGGTTTGCTGCAGTGCAGTTATTTGAGGGCTGCTACTCTTAAATATTATTTACTCACATCCAAGCTGCTCTTACCTGAGCGATAAATGTAATTGAGCCACGCTGACATGGTGTCTGTACTTTCTCTGATCATAGCCTGTTTTTATGGTGTCATTGGTTCTGTTACCATCAGTTCCTATGTGGCTACAGAGCCCGGGTTCCTGTTATTTACCAGATTAAAGCTTCTGTGCTCTCTCCCTCTGCTGCTGGATGCTGTTGCTGCTGAACTGGGCTGCAAGAACACACAGTAGTAGCATGTAGCTTTATTGGAAAGGCTAACATAGGTATGGTGGTGCAACAAACGTGATTACAGACATGTCTTGCAAGTACATCTGTTATATGTACATTTTATAAAATTAACTAACAGATCTTTGTACATACAACATTTATTTATTTATTTTAAAAAATAGTAATAGGAAACAGGGTGAGTGATAAACATCTCTAATCATGGTGGCATTCAGTGTGGAGCGCTCCAAAGCTATTTATAACTGTGGTTCCTGGAGACTGACAGTGGTGATAATTAGAAATGGATTGCCAAGCCAATGCCCTGTGTGATGGAGGTAACAGTAGACCAACACTGGATTTTTCAGTCCTGTACTGATAATTTGGAATTTAACTTGTATGTCTGTCAATATGTTATTGTGTTGCTTTACATTGTCACATTGGACAGACAAACAGAGGTCGATGCTAAATACAGAAGGCCTATAAAAAGCAGACAGTAGTCCTGTTAGGCAGCAAAAAACAGACAAATGCTGCCCAGAGAGAAGTGTTTATATTACTCTTTTCATGATTTGTTGACACTTTTTTGGACCTTTGGGTTTTTTACACACTGTGCCAATCTTCAGCTGAATGTTGATCTCTGTCTGTCTCGCAGGTTTGGCCAAATCAGCCCTCATTCAGAAATCATCACCTCCACTACTGCCAGTGTGAAGAAGATCTATTCCAGACATTTTCACCAACACTGACAGCACGTTAACTACAGCTCTCCACTCTTTGCCACTCCTTCTCCAAACCTGCTCCCCTACACACCTCACTACCCAAAGTCTCCAGTATGTATCAGATTGTCCCGGTGGCTCCTGGGGAGCAGCAGCCGTCCGGGGGAGCTGGTGGTTCTCCACTGAAGAAGAAACTGGCTCATGAAGGCCGGCCTCTGGTGATGGCGGGCATGTTAGGCTGTGTGTTGGTGTTGGCTGCTGTGGTTGCCTGGTGCTACTACTCAGTGTCCCTCCGTAAAGCCCAGCTGCTGAAGGCTGAGCTGTTGGACCTCAACAAGGATGGTTTTGTCATTCGTAACCAGGCGGGGGCCGTCATCTTCAGTATGAACTTCAGGTGGGTTCACTGTTGGGATTATTTTTGTTAGGGATTAATATTCTTATTATTGTCTTGATTAACGGTTTTGTCTATAAAATGTCAAAGAAATTATGACAAATACCATCAGACCCCAAAATATTCAAGTCACAATAAAATAAAACAGATAAAAGCGGAAAATAACATTTGGCATTTTCTGCTTGGAAAGTGACTCAAATAATTACTCGATTATCAAAATAGTTGCAGATACATTTTCGGTCAAATGATAATTTCATTAGCTTTACTAATAATAATAAGTAAGGGAGATGTAATATGTACACAAAAAGCATTATCTTGCTGATGCCATGTAGATTTCAGAGCAATAAAAATGCAGAGTGACCAGAAAAACCAGGAACATTTATACATTGTAATGCAATCCAGTGCACTCCTGCTATCAACATTTAGCTTGTGAAACTAGCAGCCAGTAAATCGTGGCTATTTTGCAACATATATCACATATACCACAGCACAGATGTTCCTCTTTGTGCACTGAGCCGTACCTAAAAGCTGCCTTTATGCAATGTGTGGATGGAAAATGGAAAGCCGGACAAGACGGACACATGATCACACCCTTAGGGAAGACTGATTTAGTCATGACCTTTTTCAGCAGAGCTCACATCGACAGGATTAACCATAGTACAATCCCTGCACTTGCAGAGAAATAGAGTAATACTGTAGAATGGAGTGTACAATATGCTCTGTATCGTGATTACATTTCTTTTCTGTTGAAGTATCCTTATAGTCTCTTTTCAGCAAAACAGAAGTATGACCTCCTAATAATACTTGCCCAGTTGCATCATAGTGCCGTGCTTAACAAGTTCATTTATGTTTTCTTCCCCTCTGTAAATGCTCCATCCCATTCCAGGTCTGGTACTCTGGATCTGGACTCCTGCTCTAAGGAGGGACATTTTCTGAGCTGCACTCGGTCACATTCTGGCAAGCTCAACTTCTTTATCCAGACGGTTCGACCAAAGGACACGGTGATGTGTTACCGTGTTCGCTGGGAGGAGCTGCAAAATAAGCGGTCAGTGGAGCACGCCATGGCCTATAATGACTCTCATTGGTACGGAGGGGCGGAGACAGCAGCACAGTACTGGCCTGTCAGGATACAGGGTGAGAAGGAACCACAGCCCTTCATCACTAGTGATATCTACGCAAATCGGAATGCTTTTGGGGGAATCTTGGAGCGCTATTGGCTGTCTTCAAATGCGACCGCCATCAAGATTAATGATTCGGTACCGTTTCATCTGGGCTGGTCAGAGAAGGACAGGACACTCAGGTTCCAGGCCCGATACCAGGACTCTCCCTTCAGACCACCAGAGGGTCAGCATGCCTTACCGGAGCTCAGCTATAGAGTGTGTGTGGGGTCGGATGTTACCTCTATTCACAAATACATGGTGAGTATAGACATACTGCGCATTTTGTTTTGATGGTTAGGGTAAAATCACCCACCCAGCTTAACTTTTATTATTAATATAAGTGCAGTGTATTTAAATAAAAAACTTGGAGTGTGTTTAAACTAAGTATGTCACAGTATAAGTAGTATTTTCTAAGTCTGGAGCATTTGCTAAGAAAGATTTTTTGGGTCAGGTGGGATTTATTTGCACTTTGATACGCACCAAATGACTGCACCAAGAACACTTGAAAATACATTTGTTGGCAAATTGTGGTGCACTGACAGGGTGAGGCCAAATTCTCTGATTGGAAAGTGTAATATAGCATAACAATATCAACTCAGAGCAAAATTGGAGTGAAGATGATAGGAAATATCAGAGCCAAGTTGCAACCTTTGCTGGATGTCCATTTGATTCCTAATGTATTTTTAACTGGTATGAAGACAGAAAATTAATTAATAACAATTCTGACAATTGTGTTTCAGCAATTCATCTATCAAAACCATCAAACAGTCTCTGCTTCTAGCTTCTCCAGTTTGGGGATTAGCTGTTCTGTTTTATTATTATAATGTCTTTGGGTTTTGGACTGATGATCGGACAAAACAAGACGTTTTGAAGATGTAACCTTGGACACACTGGCAACTGTGAAGTGATTTATCTAAAATAATCAAAACATTAAACAAAAATAAATAAAGAAAAGAATGGTTAGTTGCTCAGGTAAATAACTTGAATAAGACTAGTTTTTATTCCACACCACTGCCAAATACTCAAAGTAGTATTTGACATTTGGGGAAATATGCTTAATTGCTTTGTTGCTAAGACTTTGATGAGAAGTTTGATATCACTTTCATGTCTGTGTTTTAGCTTAATATGAAAACGGGAAGTTAAGCTAACTCGCTATGGCTGTAGCTTCATATTTGGACACATATGGGAGTGATGTCAATCTTCTCATCCAACTCCTGGCTAGAAAGC
>JAVQJF010066413.1:0-47351 GCA_036023855.1 Gadopsis marmoratus | reverse complement strand
AAAGGGAGGGGGAAGAGGAAGAGAGGGAGCTGGGGGGCAGGTGGAAAAAATGAAGTTTCAGTAACACAACAATAGTTACTAAATACAACAAAAAATAAAAATGTATGTTAGAGGATCAGAGGAAAATAAAGACAGAAATTCAGGGGACATTCAGGGACAATATTTTCTGAAAATTGTCCCATGGTGAATGTACTTTCTCTCACTGTCCTTCACCTACTTAATGTTCCACTGTTTCCCCGTGCTTCTCACCAACCCGCTATGAACAGGTGTGAACTTTCTACTTAAAGTCAAAAGCGGGTACCTGACCATATAAGCACATGTTGCTTCTAAAAATGTAATTCAAGTTTATAATGTTAAGATGTGTGCATCGTAGCGTAAAGAAAAACTGTTAATAAACTGATCTTCTCACTTTGATAAATTATCTTTTGCATCTGAAAACAGCAAGCACAACATTGGTGTGTTTTAGCCTAAATCAGACCTCCGCTGAGATGCTCAACACGCTACTGTTTAACTGTTGGAGACAAGATGGACACACGAGAATGCATTAGCTATATACTAGGCTGGCTGCGGTAGTCGTGTTACCGGTGATAGATGGTGCCCGCTGCATCACTTGCCCACTGCTTCTTCTTTAAAAAATATAGGAATAAAAGCCATTTAGTTAATTTTCGCACATCAGCATCCAAACTCTAACTTGTAAAATACTAAGCATGTTATCAATACTTAGTCAGACATCAGATGCTACAATTATAAACTGAAAGTGTCTGCTCCTGGTCGCAGCACAGAGTAGCAAGAATGCCCTACAGATATTGAGCATCACTGATGAATATCTTTTCTTGTAAAATGTTGGTAACTGGTGTCACGTGTTGACTCACCGGAGCATCCATACTATATACAAATGTGCAATCTTCTTGGGAGGATTTGCAGCTTTTCTTCATTTTATAGCACTGTAAACTGAAAATCTTTGGGCTTTGGAAAGGTTTGATGCAGTTTTCATTATTTTACGGCATTTAATAGACCAACCAATTGTTTTAATAATTGACAGATTGATCATGAAATGATAATGGTGAATGAAAATACTGTATTTCCTCAGATAATACCCGGGGGCCTTTATCTGAAGCAGGCTTGTGTTACAGGCAGGCCTTTGTTTCTAATTCCATCTGTTTGATGAGTACAATTGGTCATATTTCAGTACAAAGTCTTATTTTGATCTGCTCCCATTTGCCATGTTAAAATTACTGCATCACGCTGTTACTCAAAACTTCCTGTATGAGTTCAGCATTTGAAGCTTTTTTTGGTCAAATGTGATAGTAAACTGAATGTCTAGGTTTTCCACTAAGGGTTGGATCATTTGAATACACCTTGTGCACTGGAAAATTATAATTGGCATTTTTCATGTTTTTATTGAATGTTTTTATTTTTGTTTGACAAAACGATTAAGAGAGAAAATAATCAGCAGATGAAGCTTAAATTAAAAAAAATCATTAGTGGTAGCCCTGAGTAGATTAGTAAATAATAAAAAATAATAATTATCCTGGTTATTCCAGGACTGTCAACCACAGCACTTGTGTTGCCTGTATGCTTTTTCCTGTTCGAACAACAATAGAGCAATTCAGGGTGAGTCCTATTTCTGTTTTGGCTGAGGCTCATGCATATTTCTGCCAACTAGTACAAATAGAATAATGACACAGAAAGCCAAACAAAGAATTAACCAATTTACAATACAATTGGGATTGATGTTGATATACCGAGGTACTGTGAATATTCTACATATTAAAGGTGCTTTAAGGTGCTTCTATACAAAGTGATAAAACATACTACTTTTCCACATTGTGTCCAGAAATCTGGCCAAACAGTCAGTCCCTATTCTCAGGCCTATCAGCAACCAGCCACTTGTTCAGAGGAGCACCTGACTAATACCCACTATAATGTCACTTCTATATTTGTATCCTGCTAATCTGCTCTCAGGCTCCAATCTTTTCCACTTTCTTGCAAATTTATCACTAGACTGAAAGACCGGTGCCAGATCCTAAGTGCCTCACCCTTTTAAATTAAACAGTGGCATTTGTGATAAAGCCACTAAATTCCTTATCTAACTGGCCCGAAGAGTCTTTCAAGGCAAAGTGTCACTTTTCCTGAACTAGAGCACTTGTGACGCCATACACCCCACCCTATCCGAATGCCACACACAAACACAGATGCACACATCTAGAGACGGTCAGTTTTCTTGTCCCTTTCAAGGACAGAGTCAGGTCAGAAATAGAACAAAACACATTTGAGGCATGTTGTGGAACAGACAGGCGCTGTTTTTTACAAAGTGGATCCATAACTTGACAGTTTGTGTGGTTTTCATTCACAATATTAATGTAGTTCAAATTGTTGAACTAATTTGTCTTGTTTCCAACAAATACATTGCTTTAATAACAGTTTGGCAGCTCGGATATGATTCGAGTAGAGAGCAATTTCAAACATTAATGTCCTAATATAAGAGAGACTTGGAGAAAAAACTTCAATACTGTGCTTTACTACCAATTATGTGGGAAGATATTCAATTACTCAGACAGGTGATGTGCTTCAATAAGCCTGAGGCAATGACATACTGTAAGATGTCTCCGTGTGTGCCTAGTACATTGAAAGTCCCACATAATTTGACCTAGGCTAGTACATCTAAACCTTTCCTAAAGTGTCCGAAACATTTTTTAATTGTTCTCAATGCCCAACAACTCTAACTTCAGTTACACTGTCCTGTGCATACATTTTTTGCTCACTTCCTTCTCATTGTGGATTCATGACCTAATATGGCACTGTCTGATTCTGGGGTTATTTTGAGTTTGTGTGATAATGCTCACTCTAACTTTGTCCCTCTTTAGAGATTCTAACAGGAGGCAAGCCAGGAACTTCAAGAGAATGGCAGTTTGATCAGATAAAAAAAGAGCTTAAGGACTGTGAAGTACTACTACTTCTACCATTACCACTACTACTACCACTGCCATTAATACCACTGCTGCTAATAGTAATAATAATGTTCATTATATGAGGATAAAACATACCATAATGCAAACTGTGCATATGTACAAATACAGAGTAAAAAATACAATAGTTTGAGATATTTAACAACAAATTAAATGAGTTTCAACCTTTATTAGCACATGTTGTACATGTTTAAGTACATTAAACAATTTAGCAAAACAATTTCGGTCAAACATATACTGGAAAAAAATATTGGGTGCTTTGATTATTTTTATTGCAACTGCTTTTGTTTTCATGCATGTATTTTGGACTTTTCTTCAGTTTCTAATCTGTTTTTGATATGGTGAGATGTGACTTCCTACCCCAGCCTGTCCCATTGTTTTCCTGCATTTTTAGAGGAATGAGGTTAAAACAAACTGTTCCTATGTAGAAGGTCAAACAACATTGTTATGAAACTGAGAAAATGAGACTAAAGGTAACAGCATGAGACCAACAGGGTATTCCTGTTCCTTAGCAATGCCCTGTAAACAACACTCTGTTGATCTATAATTAAGAGGAAAAATCTTCACTTTGGCACTGTGGGCTCCTTGCAGTGATACTTCCTCTTAATCCCAGTCTCTTGTGTTTATTTATCAGTTTTCAAATGTGTACGCTGAAGGATTCCTTGATTATTTAGACAGGACACAGGAGTATTTCCTGGGCCAACAGTGTGAAATCTCTGATGCAGGGATCCAAGCAGGCAGTTTGCTTAATGCTTGACCCTTGACCTCTCCTGGGTAATAATGCCTCCATATTTATCCTCACACACGTAGCGGCACAGAACAATCACATATTCAGATGCCTTGAGAGGTTTCACAAAGCCGTGAGAAACACTGTCGAACAGGCGTGATAGAGAAAGTTTCTACGCCTAGCGACTCCTGTGTCGTGAACTCTTTGAAAAGTGATCCAACATGTCTATTTTATCCAAACATTTCATTTACAACATGAAAATATGAATATGGTGAATCAAACATGCGTGAAGTTTATAAAACATTTATACGTTTCCCATGTCCCAGTCCATGACCTTTGTAAAAGCTTTGCCCTCAATTCCCTTCTCTTCTAGCAGAGCCAAAGGAAATCAGCATTTAGCACTTTAAGCAGCACTTCCAGAAATACAGATTGCCCTCTGGTTAACACCTCGGGCATTTTCCATTTTTTTCACATTTTTCCGCACAATCGCCCTCTCAGCTGTTCCTCCCTTTAGTCATACTCATTTCACACAATTCATAATAACTGCCACAAAGTCATGAAAGCAGCAACTGCAAGCTGAGAACTGCTTGCAAAAATAAAGGGCTCTCAGAATAGATAAATAAAATCTCTGTTATCCAGCTGCCCTCCCTAAATCACTCCCAACCCCTTCAACAAGTGGTCACAAGCCGGGGCAAAGCAGACTCTTTCAATAGCACATGACAACCACAAAAGAGGATTCTTTTAGATTCCAAAACTGATTGCTCAAGTAAAAACTGGGCTGAATCTATATCTTTGAACATAATTACAGTATGGCCTTGTATCATCCTTCCTGTTGGTGAAGTAACTGCTTACTGCCCTGAAAACATTCCTGGGAATTAAAAAAAATAAAAAAACACATTCTCAAACAGGGGAAGTGGGAGGTTTTGTCAAGCTTATTTTCAGTCAATATGTCAGGACTTCAGCTTTTCTGAGAGAGGAAACTGACTGAGAGCACACATAAGCACCAAGTCAGACATTCCCCATATTTCACATATCCATCACAGTATGGGGGTTCACATGTGGAAGGAAGGTTCAATAAACCAAGAGATTAAGCACAGTAAAAAATCTGCTTGTTTTCTTTTTCATGTTTTGTTGAGTGAGACTGAATCCCACAACTACACGGCCTGCCAAAGTGATTAAGTTTTTACTGTGTTGGCACTACTGCCTCTATTTCTGCAGAGCAGTCCCAAACACTTCATCTCTGAAGGCCCAAACATACAATTGCAGCCAGAGAGCACGAGCGAGCATAAGTTGCCAGAGTTACTTAACATGTGCTGCTATGAGCCGGGCAGATTTTCAACCAGCTGCTAATATTAAGAGCATTTCAGCTTTTTTGGAGATTGGTCAAATAAGCTCAGAGCACCCCAAAGCACAGTGTAATGGAGTTACTGTGGGTGGCATTCAAACGCCTTTCAAGTAAGATATGAATTATGGTACAATTGCAGTGATAACATTGTTAGACTCCATCGGTTCTCTCAACAAAACAAATAAGGATAGCATTTTCTTAAGGAAATTTCAAAAAGGCTTCTCAAATGGCTTTCAAAGAAACATTATCCATCCATGGAACATTATAACAGTTTGTTTCAACATAACAACTGCCATCCACATAAAGCCAAAATGTCCTCTTGCCCACTTTTGTTAAGGTGTTTGTGACCAGGCACACAGTATATACATAAGCCACTGTACAAGCAGTGGTCCCTTTGCTTTCATACAGCTAAGAGCACAGTGGTCAGACTCACCAAGACAATAAATCCACAGCCAGCCCAGGGATGGTCTCTGAAATCCCTACAATCAGGCTGCAGATAAATAGTATTTTGTGCTGACTGCATTGTCTCCTGCCTCTATTCTGGTAATCTAATGTGTGCAACATGCTCTTGGTCACCTTGACTTTGGTTGCCATAGTGCTCAACACAAACATGTCCCCACCCAGAAATACACCAAATAAGGCTTGGGGGAAAAATCTCATAATCAGACGGCACAGAGGGAGAGGCAGATATAACCTTAAATATATTGTAAACAGGTCAAAGCTATTCCAGTGTGTACATATACAGTGCTTGCGAGAGGTTACTGGTGACACACACGCACGCAGTCTGGCTAATTAGTATACAACAATAATTGTCCTAAGCTCAGCTATTGTTGACTCAAAGAAAATGATAATTGCATGGGCATCAACAAAAAATAAATTGAGGTTCTTTAGAATCGAGAGGTCTTTCAGGACAAGTCTGTTTGTACTAAAAATGACCTTTAAACACCTTCCTCCAACACAGAGGAATCAGGCTACAAGAAGGCAGCCGTCCTGTCTAGCTGTCGACCCCGGCAGATGTGAGTTCTGAAGAGTTCAAAAGAATTCTGCATGGGGGCACCTCCATTTACATAATCCTCCAGATATATTCCCCTGCAACCTAATCAAATTATTCACAAGTCTAGCCCCTAACTATGTAGACCCCGCGATACACAGCCTTTCCATTACCAGCCTGTGAGCCTTAATCGTATCGAACCAACCAATGTCACTTTTCCCTTTAGAATGGCCAACAGACACAGCAAACAAAGCACGGTTGTGTCTGACACACAAAGATTTCAGACAAACAACATCTTTCCTTCCCTTGTCCACTTTGTTTGCCATTTCTTATTGACGTGGGATTTTATTTACTTTTGAAGAACAGAGCGCACTAAGAAAGAGAATTTTATCACTGGAAGTACACAATCTTAAGACAATAGGACATAATGTTCAAATGCTGCTTTCAAGGGAAGTTGGTTGTTGTAGTAATTAGCAGGACAGAGTTGGAGCTATTGAGAATAACTTTGAAAGACAACTGCAGATGACGCAAGGATTTCGATAATCATGGGGTTGGGTTCCGTCTGGACCTAATCCGAAGAGAAGATAAGCAAAACTGCTGACTCAAATATAAATATGATTTATACAATAACACAATTTGCAAGCTTGAAAATATGGCATTTTCTTTCCCTTTGTGAAATTGATGATCAGTAAGTGTATCATTTGTGACACATTCATACAATTTCCATGTTGCTGCATGTGCAAGTTGTCTATTTTATTCCACAAATAAAGTGTAATTCAGTTAGATAATGCAAAAATCTACTATTTTTACAATCTTGCTATTGATTTTGAAAGGGTCACAGTGATACAAAATGCAAATAAAAACCTTATAATAACCATTTAATCGCACTGCTGCTTTATTTTCTGCATTGTTTGAGCCCGACAAACATTATCCCATTGTTAATCAGTCTGTTGTTGCTTTGTGTTCAATCTGCTGCCAGGGGAGTAAAGGGTTAATGGTTCAGCCAAAGTTTACCTCCCATATGCGGTCAATTTTCAATGACTTCTTTTCCCACATTGAAATAAACTATTTTATGTCTCCAAATATGCAGATCATTTTGCTTAATGAAAGATGCTTGACGTCTCAGATCCAATTAATATGCAAATGCAAGTGAGGATTTATTTGTGACATTCTGTATGGGTGAGAGAAAACAAAAAGGCTTCTTAACAGTAACACTAATTGCTGTGACTGATTGTCACATATCATCATTCACTCTGAATTTTCTAAATACCAAATTTCAGAAAAAAATTCTCACATGCACATGGTAAGATATATATATATATTTTTGTGTGTTTATTATTTTGTTTTGTCGTGGTGCAGTGCATCATGTCCTGCTTTGGCGCAATGAGACCAGTGCCACCCTCTACAGTGCATCTAAAAAGGTGGATAAGTAAATTCCATAGAAAACAAATCCTTTTCTGTAGTTCACTTTAATGTAGAGTAAATCAAATAATTGTATATATAAGCATTCTGAACATGTACACAGTGGGTGCAGTTTGTTAAAGTGGTTTATCAGATATTTTGGCCGCACATTAATTTACATACCATACATTGGATAACATGTTAAAATGTGTAAAGGTTCAGGCTGCATATAGTTCCCTTTTCTGATTACTCATTAACGCTTTTTAAAACAATACTGTGAAAAGGCTGTACTAGCAGAGTTGTAATGCCCACATTAAGTGTCACATATACAAATTTTATGGCTTCCACACTTCCTATCTCTATTTCAACTCATCAAAAAGCCAGACTAATGCAATTCATCTTTCACGTGAAAAACCTTCGATCAGTGATGTATTTATCACTGTAAAATAAAATCAGTAATGTAACTCAACTATTAAAATCCTTTAATGGATGAAGCAATATACTTAGCTGTTTGCATCATCCTCAATCTTTAATGCCCAAGGCACTATACAGAATACGGCATACATTCCAAGAACCGTAAAGCATGACTGACACCTATTGTGACATATTGCTTGAACATACAGTATCTATTAAACTGACTTATTTGTCTTAGGCAGTATTTGAAAAGAGTTACAACTGATCTAGCACTTCATAGTGCAATATGAGAAAATAAGTTCCTCAAAAATGTCGAGGCAAAAAGCAGACAGATTTTATTGCTATATTTCTACATTTAAGGTAGGTTTGTGTTTAACCCTCAATCAGCAGAATAGTCAGTAATACACTGCCAGACATGAGGTGCTGCTTTTGTCAGCGCAGGAAAAAACATGTACTATGAGTTCCCCACTGGACAACCAACAGCCATGTTATATAGCATTGAGCGGAGCCATGATTTAGTGCACCGCAATTGAGAAACACTTCCGGGGCTGTAAAAACAACAATCAGCATCTTTGGATTTAAAGGCCATATGTCCTTTAACAAGAAAAAAAAAAGATGCTGACTAGCAGTAGGGTGGGCAAAATAAAATGATCCACTGACATCACCTCTAATGCTTTTAATCTTCTTGTGATATCTTTATTGCTTTTAACCTTACTTTGTAAGGCAGACAAATCTCCCTTCTTGCTTCACTGTTAGTTCAGCATTTGGATTCAAATTTGGAAATATCTGTTTTCCCATGGATAGGACACTGTCATGGTTTTGATAATATAAAATGTAATTGTATTACATGTACATTTCATATAATTGATGCCAGTTTTAGACCTAATGGAAACTGCAAGCAAATGCAACTTAGTTTATCTGTGGATTTACAGTTCTCTACAGATATACTGGCTCTGTGGAAAGTCATGCTTAAGTCTCCATCCTTGCTCCAAATCATAAAACAAGCAGCAGGGTTGGTAATTGGTGTTTTTGCTGTGATGGCTCACAATAGTAATTTATATAAAACATCTTGAGAACATCTGCAAAGTATTCACGTTGTCATCTGCATACACCAATCATAACATGATGACAGCATGGGCACCCTGACCGGTCTGTGGCAACAAACTGCGATGCTCTGTGTGTTCTGACACCTTTCTATCAGAACCAGCATGAACTTTTTCAGCATTTTGAGCTACAGTAGCTTTTCTGTTGGATCGGACCCCATGGGCCAGCCTTCACTCCCCATGCGCATCAATGAGCCTTGATGAAGTAGCAGCAAACTCATCGCCGGTTCCTTCCTTGGACCAGTTTTGGTAGGCTCTCACCACTGCAGACCAGGAACCACCCCACAAGAGCTGCAGTGTTGCAGATGCTCTGACCCAGTCATCTAGCCATCACAAATGGGTGCCATTGTAATGAGATAATCAGTGTTCACTTCACCTATCAGTGGTCATAAAGTCACAGCTGATCGGTGTATATTTGCTGTTTGGAAAAGTTTTGTTTTAGTACACAAATGATAATTAACAATCTGTTCTAATACGACTGTAATAAAGTACACTGTTAAAGAGAGATCTCCCTTCTTTAGTGAGCGTACCATAACAATTGTCCTGTAGAAACACATTTCAGACATGTGTTTTCCTTTTAGTTGGAAAACCAGCTATAGTTTGAAAATGATCAAATTCATCCACAAAGAAAACTGAATGTATATAATATTATGTCATTGTGATAATTAGTGATAAAAGTAATTTTGCATGTTTGGGATTTACAATATTGCCAGCTAGTGTAAAAGCCTCAGCGCAGCTAACGTCGGAGGTTGATCACCACTAAACCTTCTTTCAGGTCTTCTTTCTTAGCAGGTTTATGTATGGTGGGGCATGAAACATTTGACTCACGTCTGGTCGAATGAAGAAGGAAGCTTGTCAGGTTGCCAATGTTTTAGTATCATATGACAAAGTCTATTTATGGAGTCAAAGTGTTGTTTTTTAATCCACAATGATCCGAAACATCTGAGCGAGTCACATGAAAAATATCTTGTGACAGGTTTTGTTGCATTTCAGAAATGGTATCAGGATTCGGATTTCTTATGCTGCATCTGAATCAGGGAAAGTAAAATTAGATACTCAGAACTACATGTCAGCAAAATGACTGTACTGCATAGTACATATGCAACACTAGATAGGCAAAACATATTCATACCCAAAGCTTAACAAGACTCCGCAAAGTCTTGAGCAAACGTATTGCTTGTGTCTGAATCTGTCAGTGTTTGTGTGTGTACTTGATGTCTGTTTGCATGCCGACCTAGCCTCAGATTGCTGTTTGAGGATGTAATTGCTCTGCTCCTCTCCTCCTCGGAGTGGCCCAGGATGGATCTGCGCGGGCTGTTTAGCAGTCAATGGCCGGTGCAGATTGTAAACAGATCTCCCATGAATTGCGGGTTTAGCGGTTTTGTGAGTCTCCAAACAAGGTTCTACCGATAACGCCATTCTCTTCCTGACAAAATCAGCCACTTTGCTGCAAGGGTGTGATTTGAGAGGTGCCAGTCAATGTGATTGACAGTATTAATCCCCCACAGGAGCAAATAGGAGGAGAAAACAAACCATACCCTTATAGAAAACATGTCCCTGTTTAAATCCTACTTTGGGTAAATATTTCACCTTCACCAACTGCACATCCAATAACAGTGGAGGTTATTAAAAAATGAAGCTACATAATTGGCCAAATTAATGTTTTGATGAAGAAAAAAAACACACAATCACTGTATTGGCATAAATGATAACCAAATCTAGAACACAATGCTATTTAAGAACAAAATTACTCATCTTATACTACATACAAGAAACCCTATGCGGTGCTGTCACACACAAACTGTACTGATAATGAGAAGAATATCCATGCATACATGTCATTTTTACCTCACAAATATAAAGGCTGGCACCTTAAATTCTAGTGTTTCCATTTGCTTTCTAAATTCATCCTTGATGTGTGTGCTGCCATCCTGATTAAGACCTAAGACACAGCTCTAACATACAAAGCACACTGTGACTTTTAAATTAAACATTAGGCTTTGCTGGCCAGTAGCAAAGCAAGTCATCAAGCATTAAGCACACATCTTAATTTTCAAAAAAGCGGTGGTAATGGGAACATATTGTAGGTAGTGACGATAACTTACCTGAAGCAGACAGGACACCCATTTTAAATACAATACTTAATCACGGTAAGCCAGTTTCAAACATGCATACACCCTTTATACTAAATGTACAGTATCACTAAATGAAAACATTTGACATGACGTCATGTGCCAGTCCATGTCTAAAGACAAAACCACAGACAGAGTATTTCAATTTCATGGGAAACACTGTGGTAGCCGTGATAAGGCTGATGACACAACCAAGACAAACACTGCAGATTTGTGAGAACTCTACAGTGTGTTTCGCAAAGCGCTCAGTTTCCAGTCAGTTTGACAAAACAAAAGTACAAAAAAAGATTTCAATATAGAAAATTAGAATTACACACCGAAATCTTGCCCCCTTTGATACTAAACTATGTGATGCTATTTGGATGGTTTCCAATTTCATAATTATATTTCTGCAATTAAAAAGGGTATCTTTACAAAAGCCAAAGTGGCGTCTTATCATATTCACGGTTACCTTAACAAACAGTGGTTCTGTCAGTGATGAGGACCTGACAGCCAGAATGCGTATGGTGGTTATAATGCTTAAGACTAAAGCTATGACAGACAATTAACAAACAAAATCTATACATTTCTGTCAATTATTCAATTAAGCCAATGATTTAATAAATTTAAAAGAAACTCACAAACACCCATCACAAAATCCCATTGTAAAAAATGTTTTGCAATGTTTTCTAACAACCTACAGTAGTTTAATATTTGTGTCTTCAGGTCACTTTCATCCTCTACAAAGCAGCCAGGGGTCACATGACGGATATTTCATCACCTGCCCATGTCCATGAGGGTCCACATAGACTATCCCACCAAAATTTATGCCTGCACGGAATATAAGCACTGACCTCTACACAAACACCTAACGTAGTATAAACAGAACCGCATGTTTGCTATCCACATCCGCTTCAGAGTATATCAGGTCCTTATCAAAAACAACAATATGTTGTGCCACAAGCAAGAACGTTACTGTACAAGCTTGCTCATGCACATCATGTCCAAGTGACTTGCCACCTAATTATAGAGGTATTCTATATTAAACACAAGCAGTAGTTGCACAATTCCAGTGATCAGTGGGAACGCAGCTGGTACAGAAGCACGTGTATTTTTTCCTTACAAATTATGTGAAAATGGCCCATTATGGCAAGGAACAAAGAGGATAGGCCCCATGTTAGAGCCAACCCCTCATTGATGCCCTGGTGACTCGGCCAGCCACTCTCCCAAGGCCTGCTCCTTGATTAAATGCATAATCCACTACTCCCCATCCCCAATGATTTAGTGTGCCTTTAAATCAGCTTGCGCACACATAAAACCTCAAATAAAAATCACCAAGAAAAACCATTGCACTCTAACTGTTCTATTAAAATGATACCCAGCCCAGCCTTTCTTCTCTGCAATACCGTTTATTCCACATGAATGCATATCTTCATTTTTTTCATAGGTATGCGTATAAAATATTTAAAGTTTAAAATGTCACCGCTGAAACATCAAATGCAGGAGTCTCTCATTAATCAGCAAGGATGGAGGTTCTCTTTTAAGGTTATAACCCTTTGAAAGAGCAAAAATTACATTTTTGACCTTGAAGATGAGACAAACTCATAAACGTAAAATAATTTGCAGTTTAAAGGGGAAAGAGATATCGGTTACCTCAGCCAGCAGTGCTCTGGATTGTCAGGGGGAGACCAAACAAGTCTCATTTTCATATTTACATCCAAGCTGTTGAGATTAATTTGAAATCACATCAAGAAAAAAAAGAAACAAAACTCAGAGAAAACATCAAAAGGGGCAACTGTCAAACTTTCAAATCCATGGGGCCCTAGCTATCTCCAACGTGTGAAACACAGACTTTTCTCTTGCACTTTTATTAAATGGTGCATGACATTTTCATTACTCAAGGAAATTAAATTGACTAATTTTCTTACAAGCCCTGTACGTCTTCCTATTTTAGGGAGGTGCACAGAAGAGGGCAACTGTTTCAACACCTACACAAAAGAAATGCAAACGTGGATGTGCTCTGAGAAGAAAAGCGATTTCAAAGCCTTAAAAGAAATTTGATCTTTAATCAGGCCGTTTAGGCTTTTGATCTTTTTTTATGCCTAAATGCTGATTCCTGTTTATGCACATCAATGGAACAAACACATTCATACACAGCATTTACAATAAAAAAAATAGAGCCTCCATTTTGAAATAATTTGGTACATCTGTAACTGATTATGGCAATAGGATGTTGACGTAATGATATGAATATATATATACACTGATGTTTAACAGAGACACCAGGATATAATGAGACTGCAAAGGTGAAAAAGAGAACTGCTCCAATGTCCCTGTGACCCATGAACTCAAACTGAATTTAGTTTACCCTTGAATTTGGTTCGAGCTCATAATCCAAAAATAAAAACAAACATTTATTGCAAATGACACACTTCAAAGACCCATCTTCAGGCTTTTTGATCCAGCTTTAGTTGCATCGTTAATTTTAGATGACAGTCCAATAGTTCTCCTCCATTGTGTTCTTGCTGAGTTGTAAGAGTCCTAACACACACGCACGTATTTTTAAAGGGAAATCATGAAAAACATCTTGATATACTGAAGCACTGTTAGATAGATGAGATGGTCTGCGTAAGTGAAAACGATTCAGTCCAGAAAGAGTGAAGCTTTGCTCAGACACTGTGAGGATGGCTGAGGAAAATATGGAGTCAGCCAAGACCTCGACATTGCCCCTCCTCTGGAGATGAAAAGGCTGATTACCTTCACCTCTCAGGGGTGTACGCCACATGGCTGACAACATCATTGGAAAATAGACCACTGAGCTCCTTTGGGCCCTATAACAGCTTACATTTAATGCAGGGGGAAAATTCACACTAAAAAGGAGGTGACACCACAACCATACTCTCTCATATTCTTGAATACCTAATGAGGGAACCCCGACCTACTTCTTGTTGTTGGTTGTGAAGCAGTAATGGATGATAACAGGATTTTAAAAAACTGCATAAGAAATGATCTGGCTGGTGTTGTGTGAGTTAAAAAGGATAGTTTGAATAACTCAGATGGTTCTTAGTTACTAATGACAAGCTACATTCCTGTTTAAAATGTTCAACTGTGTATCTGGATGAATTCCCCCATATGGAAACAAAATAATGCTAGAGGATTTCTGTAATATTTGTGTGCTGATGCAATGGATGGCTCACAATTCAATTAACTCCTACCGTACCAATTAAATACCTACATAATGTACCTCTGAAAGCTTCTAAAAAGATTTTAAAATGCCTTTGATAGATTCTGAATGCAACAGATGCTGCTCAGCAATGGTATGGGCAAAGGAAATGGAGTTGAAGCTATGAGAATGTTCTAAACAAATTTTTTAAAGTCCTTTTTGTCACACACACAGTGCCACTGGATAAAAAATAGCAATTCCAAAATGATATCCTACTAATCCTTTGATGAATAAACTGGAACCCTCTGTATGACCTCTGTGTTCGTCAACAGAAACCACAATTTAGTGGCTGCCTGAACTCTATTTCAAAGGTTACCGAATTAACTTAAAATTACTTACAATGCTATTAAAATGCTGAGCTCTTTTGTTGCGGCCGTAAATTAATTTAAAACCTCAGCGATTTGAAATATTCTGAAACATGTCCAGGGAGTGGGGGGTAAAAAGAATGGCAGAAGTGGGGCTTTCTCAATGCTTTTGGCTTGGTAAATGCTTGTCTTGAATGATGAGAAAAAGAAATTGGGCTTAACTACAAACATATGGTATTCCACTGAAGAGGAAGCGTTCCTAAGAGGATCATGGCAGTGTAATAAATGGAAACAGCAAAAGGGCACGTGTGGTGGTTTGGGTGGATGAGGAGTTTTGCTAAGGCAAGACGGAGCAAAGTTTTTTGAAAGAAGCAGTGGTGGCTCACTCAACCTCTCTCGATCGGAGCACTGAAAGCCGAAGTAGCAAGAGAAGACTCCCAATATAGACAGATGCATGAACACACACAAAAACAGTCATCCAGTTTCTCACAATGCCATATTCCTTATTTGCCCTTTATGTCTGTAATTATCACTATCAGACTGGATGCCCTCATTGTACCCTGCGTAATTTTGTAATTATAATTAGGATTTTTTGATCTTGTCTCTATGCTATTTTTGATATGGTTGCTGAAAGGAAATGTGTCCAAGTTTAATTATTGCAACTCCTGATAAAGCATCACTCTGTGCCTTTTTGTACGATACACTGAGAATCTCCAAGTCTACAGATGTGTGTTAGTAAACACATGTGTTTTACAGTTTCATTTTTTCCATTTTTATTTGATGTCAAAGCTCCAAAACCAGAGATACGCATTTGAATAATCTACATTTTCTCTAAATATTATTTCATAAAAATCATGACACACTACATCAACCTGATATTTACAACAAACTTTCATATAGGTAAGGCAGTAACAAGGGTCTCTTTTAGGCTTTTAGCGTGCTGGTATCTAGTTTATATGTACTCTGCACTAGGGCATATGTCTGTGCTGTAATCACAACAACAATCTTTTACAGATTGCCCATAATTAGAAAAGCTCCTCTCCAAACCAGCTCCATGTTAAGAGCATGATTGCAGCCAAATTGAGCAGTAATTTGTACGATGTGGACGTGGGTGCTGTGTGAGGGGAGAAGTCTGATGGTTTAATGCCACTTTTATCAGGTCTGGTTAGCCTGCCTCACTCAAACTAAACACATGGACCTTTGGATCAGACAGGGAAAAGGGCCTCTGTATTGCATCATGGTGAAACAGACATCAAGCTGTTTAAAAAAAAAAACTGGGAGGAAAAAAGGCAGAACCAGTTTTTTTGTCCTCAATAACCCCAGGAGACCCATCATGGATGCTAATGGAATCACTTGCCCTACTATTATACAAAAACCTAAACATCACCTGGCTGTCTGTGTGTGAAGAACAGATGCGCTCATTATTATTCCACAAAGCTTATCAAGGCCATGCTACTGAGAGGTCCAGTAAAGACGGTCCTCTTACTGTACCACAGACACAGCATTTATTCTCCCCTGTGATGTTTATAATTAGTCATGTCTTTTTGAATGTGGATAAGAACTGTGCAACTTTATCGTGACCTCTAATACAGTTAGATTCCGAGACCGTATTACAGTGGCTTAAGCATCTCCCTTTGCGTTTGCTGCACAATTCTCAATAAAAATCACAATTTTACTGCTCAGACTCAAGACTAACATTTTTTCCATAAACTCCTTGTGTATGCAAGCTTGTCGGGTATGGTAATACACTTAAGAATGAAGAAACCATCATTGATCTGTGTGTAGTTCAACAGCAGGGATTTCCTGCTACTTTTTGTGGCCTTAAAAGCTTCTATATACCATATTTTGCGCAGGGTGGTTTTATAAATTTGTGATGCCACCCTGCAGTTTGGCTAAACATTGTTCACAAATGATGTGATGTCATATGTCACCATCATCTTTAAAGGAAATGTGATGCTTCTTTTTAAGTGCAACCTCAAAGCTTTTATCAAAACTTCTGTTGGATTCATTTATTTCTGGCCACTGCAGAGCTGCAGTGTTGGAGATGCTCTGACCCAGTCGTCTAGCCTTCACAGTTTGGCCCTTGTCAAAGTCGCTCACATCCTTACCTGTGGAGACTTTTCCTGCTTCAAAACATGAACTTCGAACACAAAATTTTCACTTCCTGCCTAGTATATACCCCCACTGACAGGTCCCATTGTAACGAGATAATCAATGTTCTTCATCGTCAGTAGTCATAAAGTCACGGCTGATCGGTGTTTGTGTTTAAAGACATTAAATAACTTTTAATAATTCAAAACTACAGAGTCCTACAAAGCCCAGCATATAAAACTAGGAAACCCTTACACAGAGTGGAAAGAATGGGGAGTTGATAGGCTGTATGAGCAACGGTATGAGAGAATGTCTCTTTCACCAGCCTAATTACTGCTGCCAATCCAGAGTGATTTTATAATTCCAAAATCCTGACACTTCACAAAGACTCTATAATTGCATTAGGATGGCCTTTCACACTTCAAAGGTCTATTAATTTTTTTTTCCTAGGACCTGTCCTGAAATATATCTCTTTTTTTCCCTGAAAGCCACCTCATGAGAAGATGTGGAATTTTTCATGAAAACATGAAAATATCCACTTGAGATAGACGCTTGCTCTACTCTCTTTTCTGCCCTCAAACACATCCCAGAATAGAGCAATGATGTGGTGCTAAATATACAGTGAAGCTTAAAGAATTTCAGAAACGGATTGAGAGAGGATAGTTTCAAGACCAAGTGGCAGATCCAAGAGCAGTAAAAGTCAAAACAATAACTTTCAGCTGCATCATGAAACCTCATGAGCAGGAGTGAAAACAGAATTGCTTGGCAATAATCCTCAATGTAAATCTACTCAAAGGGGACACTTCAAATATATTAGTTAAAGGTGGTCTACATTCACTCACAATACTTGCCAACATCTCTGTGTCACTAGCCAGGTGGAGTAGTTTAATGTATCCTGGTGGACAATGAATGGTTGACAAACTACTGAGGATATGAAGTTTCTTGGCCAAAAACGTCTTCTCGCCACTGTGGAGCATCACAACATTTTGATGATGACTTCTAAATGTAGCTAGCGTAGTTGCTAATGCTCACTATGCTAATGCTTCCTAAAAGTGTACAAGACTGTCACACGCATGTTCGTCTGGCATATTGTCATAGGACATGCAGTACCTACAGTATGGGTGCGCCAATGTATTAGGAAATCAAACTGAACATCACACGTGATGCATTCTGGTTCTTGCACTGTTGGACCAGTAAAACAGCTTCTTTGTGATGGAAAATACCACTTTCTCTTTCAATAAGAATAGCAATATAGGTATAGTCTTAATACGTAGTCAACCACCATCACAGACTGAATGTGCAGCCAGGTAGTGGCAAGACCTTTCTTAAACATAAATTCATGAGTTACTATTACATTGTTTTACATCTCATCACACATGAGGTATTATTTATTGTCAGATATTCGTTGTGAATACAAAGAGCTGGCCCAACAAGCTAGATTCCAGAGAACCATCTCAGGGATTGACAGGTCATATGAACATTTTTATTTTCTGAGGCAGGTGCAACAGGTGTGAATCCTTCTATTTACCATTTCACAAAACACAACATTTCAGATTACGGAAAGGGAGGGACAACGCTTATTTTTTGTTATTGGCCTGAACCCAAGTGATTCAGAGTCTATTCATTCCCATTGGATCAACCGGCGAAACCGTTTTAGAAGGTTGCAGGGAAATGTTCCAGTGGGGTGATCTGGCCTGTCTCAGCGTGCAAGTCAGGCTTGTTAAAACTAAACTAAACTGTCATCACAAACAAAACATTACTTATTTACGTTGAATAATCAAGAACATTCACAATATTCATCCAAAATCAGCAGGGAGAGGCGCGTAGAAACTGCTGTTTATGGTTTGCAGCTCTCTCGTTGGCTGTCCCTTCCCTTCCCGGTTATTTCCCTTCTGCCTGTGGTTTGCTACAATGGGGGGAAATGTAATTAGGGTCGAAAGTTCTTTTTACAACCACAAAACAAGTGACGTCTTCTATGGACCGGTCTGCAATGTTCTGCAATGACGGTGTATCGATTCCATAGCAACGACTCTCTGTACCTTTGGCTGTTGGAACAGGTGACGTGTCTTACGTTCTAAAACCAGCCGCTGGCGATTTGACAAGGTGAGTCGCAGGCGATGCCATCAGCCGGCTTGAGTCGAGCCGAGACGGGCCAGTGCAACTTTTCCCTGCAACGTTCTAAAATGTTTCTTGTGTCTTCTCTTTGTTTGGAGGACCGGCACTGCCATAATCAAAAATAAATGACTCAATAAATAAATATTCCAATAAATTCAATAATATTAAAAATAAATGTAGGCATTAATTAAATGTTCAAATGTGAAACAAATGTATATTTCTGTATTTATAGCTGTATTATTTGCATATAAATTCCCCTATTTAGTTACTTTCCTACTCGATTCTCCATTTTGTTTATTAATTTACAAATGTATTTATTTCTGTATTGGTTTTCCTTTGTCTTCCTTTTTACATTTATTTGTCTATTTACATTTCTGTATGCATTTCTGTATGCGTGACCTATGCAAATGATGGTGCGTTCAGGGTTGCAAGGTCTGGAGTTTTCTGAACTGGGCTACTTTTGACTCCAGATCAGCACTTGCACACATGGACACGGGACATGACATGTCACACGCCCACACACGACACACACAACTTGACGTACCTTAATACTCTCCACCTGCTGATGTCGTCGCTCAGTCCCAACTCAGCTAGTTAGCTGAAATAAGGTATTGCATTAACTACAGTAAATGCATATGAAGGCCAAGCAACACTTCATATGCATTTATTTTTGATTATGGCAGTTCTAGTCCCCCATATATTTCACAGCAGGGTAGAGTTTAGAGCATCTCTCCGGTTGATCCAGTCTAGCTCCTCCCCCCCTTAACACATCCATTGAACAAATTGAATTGACTTGGGTTCGGTCCATTCACAAAAAAACATTCCTTTACCCTAATCTGAAATGTTGCTTTGTTTTGTGAAATGTCGTTGTGATTCGTGAAATGTCGTGTTTTCATTCTAGACATGTGGTTATCCATCAACGACAAAATGCAAATTCTCTTTTCAGATGAATTTTACTCTGAAGAGTAAACAAAGACTTACCGCATGGCATCCATTCACAGAACTGGAAGTCTAATGACATCATTCTGAAATAAAGTTCTTTAGCATATTGCTTTCTAGCCAAGTGACAGCTTCAGATCTGCTCACTTAAGAAAATTGATGAGGTCCATTGCCAAAATGGTGCCCTTGACAGACATTGAAATGATGGCAAGCGTTAAGTTTTATGTGATGTAGTTGACTCCAACATAACCATACTACAAGCTCTGATCAACTAGTAAACCCATATGGCATCCAGAGAAACTGCTGATATCTTCTTCTCTCTCATGCACAAAGACACCGTTTTAAATGCAGTCTCTCTTTGTTGAAAAGGCAAGACTATTGTGCTAAAAGTTGCTTGTCTATATACTCTAACTTCCGAGAAGTATCACAAATAGGGATAAAAAGACAAAAAGAAATCAAAGTGAGAAAACACCCATTTATTTGGTTCAAAACTTCAGCTGCCTGATTGTTTTCGATGCCACACATTTGGCTCTCAAGAGGAGGAGGGAGTGGCAAAATAGTATTTAAAACAAACAGACAAACATAAAATATTTCTGGAAGATGCTAAAATCCCTGCAGAGCACCAAAAGCATGGGGCTTAAAGATTTACTGCAGTCCTCTTATCTGTCGTTACTGACGACTGTGAAAGAGAGGCAAACATATTCTACTTTTTGCATTTCTGTTCTGATCCCAGTCCAACTCTATTAAACATTTGTGCTTCAGAGGATGCATCAACTTCATTCTCAGAGCGCTGTTTGGATTTTAGGAAAAAAGAGAAAGAGGAAAACGCTCTCATAAATTAAGTTCTTTAAGACCATCTTTCCCCTCTTCTGTTCTTAATAAGAGATCTGTTTCTTTTTGCTGTTTTTTTCTCATAAAGCTGTGCAATGTATGAAAGCCCTGGAATGAAAGCCAGTACAATAGCATTATGGAACAAAGGCAGGAAGGAGATTGAGGGGAAAAACAGGGGGAAAATGGCATCATCTCTAAACTTAATGAAACAGCATCCTTTCATTTTTTCTAGTAATTATAATAAAGATGGAAAAACATAATAAACGTCTCCCTGCCCCCACCTGCTAACAGTAATTATAATAGACTCAACAATAAATGGTAAAGCAGCACAGAGCTGCATCTTGGGAATTCTCAGGAGTCTGTGGATTAGCCTGAAAAGCCTGAATGATTAAAATACACTAATTAAAATTTTGTGTTCCTTGGTAACTCGTCTTCCAGAGCCCCTTGTGCTGGCAAAATGGGAATAAATGCGACAAAAGCAAATACTCTTTTGGACCTGAATAAATAAACAAGTCTAATCAACTTAGTGTTTTTACAGAGCGAGTTACATAAAAACTTTGTTGATGACCTTTCCTCACACATCCACCAGGACAACAGCAAGAATATTTTGTCTATGTTGTTCTAATCAAGCAGGACTTGCCAGACATACCAGACAGGTTAGATGTCCTATTACACTTCTTTTGATTAGGCAGTTCAGCCTCATTGTGACTTCTAATTGTTATTTAGACAAAGTTTGACATCAGTGGACAAATGACTTCGTTAGGTGCTTTCTGCCTAATACAGACATTCAAGCTGCTAACTTTGTTTCAGAATTACACAGTACTGCTGTCAAGAAGAAGAAACAGTCCCTACATAGTGCAGACTATGTTACACATTACTGTTTGGAACATGATGAAATACATTATAGATTTTAGGAGTTTCTACATAATGCCTGGTGTTTACTGTAAGTGTGATAAGCAAGGCAAGTGCAAACTTGTTTTAAACTCTTAGGTGGAGTTAATCTATAGTTAAAAGATCAGACAGGGAGGGATCAAAGCACTGGAGGTTGCAGGTACAATCAAATAGCACCCATGTAATCTACACAGGAACCAATATCAGTCCTTTATCATTTATTAAGTAACGCTCTAAAACAGGCAAAATATCAGAAAGATGTTTTGTTTTTAATAAAAAAAAAAGGTGTCATTACCTTGTGAGAAACAGACCTATGCTGAGACTCTCCCCATGTCCCCCCTCTACAAAGACCATACACTGAATCTTCTTATATTATGCTGTCTTTGCAAATAATGTCAGGCTGTTGTTTAAAGTCAGCAGGGGCAATATCGTGATATGAAAAAGAAATTCCCCACCTTACAGTAGCACTCATTCTCTTCTATACCACACATGAGGCAAATCGGTGCCATGGCAGCACCACTGAAAATCAAAAAGACACAAGGAAAATGAATGTATTGACCACATGTTAGGCTACTGATTTTGAGGGTGCCAGGGGGTATCAAATAATAAATAAACTTGGTTTGACTATTTTAGAAAAACAAATTACACACACACACACACACACACACACGCATTAATTTAATCTGGCTGCAGGGGCTGGTCTTTGTAATAACCAACCATGTTCCCGACATTTCTCCCTGTGTATTGCCACAGTAAAGAAGACATCATGGCTCTGGATCTGTCAGTCAGTTAGGGCTTTGACTGCAAACCCTGTCTGGTCACTGGGACTTGGCCCCTTTCTGCCAGGTCGTCAAAATAGAGCTGTGCTTCAAAAACGCTGTAATCCCCAACGGTATTACCGAAGAGGCTAAAAAGATTCAAAAAGCCTGCTTACAAATTTAATTACCTTTGCAGTTAACCAGAGCTTAGCAGCCAATGACCTGATATTTTCACTGAAGACTAGCTAAGGGGGGATGGATTGGAGATGGACGCGCCGAGTGGGCCACAGAGACTGGCAAGCGTGGCAATCCAGGGCGGCTCAGACGCATCCGGTGGGCATACTCACTGCCAGCCAGGGCAACAACAGCACACATGTGGCCCTATCTTCTGCTGGAGTGCAAATTAGATACAGTTGATTAAAATATTGAGTCATTTCACAGTCGCTGTTGGGGGAATAAAAGAAGTGCGAGTACTGAAAATGCGCTATGGTGTGTGTGTGTGTGTGTGTGTGTGTGTGAGCATGTTTGTATGTATGAGACAGGAAAGTGAGAGAAAAGAAGGGGGGGTGGGGGCTGTGGAAGGGAGAAAGACCAAGCTCTCTTAAATTTGAACAATGACCATTTTCTCATTTATATAGATTCCCTTTGACAAATATGCCCTTTCCCCAAAGGACTTTGAAACACCTCTACTTGCAATAGCAGATAATTCTCTGCAATCAATCAGTTCAGTATAACAAGTGTTGGGAAAAGCAGCATGCAGCGTTGTATACATGCAGCATGTTCCACCAGCACCGTTTAACATCCCTGTCCCCCCCCCCTCTTTTTAAAGAAAAAAATAATCAAAGTTCTTTGTTCACCAAAAAAGTGAATATGACATGTGATATAAAAACTTCTGCCTTGCTGCAGTATAACAAAAGAAAATTAACACTTTGGGGTTGCCCTGGTAACCTAATTGCATCACAACACTGCACACAGGAGCCAAAGTAACTGAATTTTGATGAAAAGGCGGTGATAATTTACGGCACTGAGAAATTAGTTGCCGTGGCGACGCGTTAATTACATCTCAAATTAACAATGCAAGTGTAGTGAAATTAAATATAAATCATATTTTCTGCATAAATTACAGGGGTTGATTAGTGCGGGCGCCAGGAGAGAGAGGTTGAGATTCCAAGGGCCTGTCACATCCCCCTCCTCCTCCCTCCCTCTCGCTCTCTCTCTCCCTCTCTCTGTCTTTCCCTCCTCCTATTCCTCAATGCCACCCCCCTCATCCTGACTGGTTCCCTTAAAGAAAGGGACTGGATTACACCAGAGGACACAATTCAACCTGGGCATGTTTGCATTTTTACAATAAGTTAATCAATGCAGAGCAAGTAAAGCTGGTCTGGTATATTAGTGGATTTGCATGTTTGTGTATGATGTGTGTCCGCAAACGCTTCTGGATGGTTATGTCAGAACATGTGTTCTTTTGCAGGTACATGTGCATTATAGCTGTATGTGTACATGTGCGTCATTTAAAATTTAGTGTAAGTGGAGTCATTGTATGTGTGTGTCTATGGGTCAGTATGTGTGTTTGCTTGGGGGGTCAGTTAGGCAATTCAGCACTGTGAATCAATTTTAAACTCCCTACACTCATATGAGAAGATTCTTCCCCTGATAAGTGCTACATAATGCATTTATAAGTGCCATGTAAAAATCTATTATTGGTCACACCCAGTCTTATTAACACAATTCTCAGTGCACACTAATGATCAGATTTTAATTATTGAAATCCAAGTCTTTCAAACTTCAAAAAGTGTGCAAGGTGCACTGTATGTTTAGAACAAAGGACATTCACAGTTTCTCAGACACTCTACTGGATGTAGAGTCTACATCCACAGTGTCTCCACATGAGTGTCTGTTGGTGTTAAACTAGGTCTGCGTAGGTCTAGGAATGACAGAAGGGAGACAGAAAGCTCAGCAGAGAGGGAAAGTGAGTCTCTCCTCCCCACAATTCCTCATGTGGCCCGACTTCCCTTTAAGCATCACAAACAAGCCTCACGAGTGATGTCAAGGAGGGAGGGAGGGAGGGAAAGAGGGGGGGTGCTGAGCTGAGAGAGAAAGCTGAACGCAAACACAACAGCAACAGGAACCAACTTGAGCCATCTAAATTATTCATACACCAGATGGATATGTTTCCCGAGGATTTCACTCTAAAACACAGCTATTCAGCTTCCCTACACGTTACTGTGTCTATTCAATGGACGGCACCAGCAATCAAGATAACTATCACTTTATCTGAAACGTTTCATGTCTGATTCATATCAACTTTGAAGAGTGGAAGCCCCTCAACACCGTGATCTCACGTTTGTTCTATTCCACAGGCACAATGAAGGGGGAACATGTTCTCTTTCCTCTATCTTCAAAGACGTAGGTACTGCTATGACCTTGTCTGAAGGATATTATACAAATCAGAGGGTCCTTAGAGACGCATGTCATGTATATCACTGACTACACATCACCCGCGTGATGTAAGCGGTGCAAAGGTGCTGGGATTATATTGTGTTATATTGTATATCTATTGTGGTATTTTTTAACACTGTGCCAGCACTACTGCTCATTTACTCCCAAAACTCACATGATCCTTTCATACATATTAAGTTAACTTGGAACAGTAAGGGCAAGCCACTTGAGTTTTTATTGATTTTTCCTATATCACAGAAAAGTCAAAACAGTATTAAGTGACTCTCTCCATCAAATGTGGTCAGTTGTGAACTAAACTTTGTGACGAGTAGCGTTTCCAAGCATTCCCCTTTTAAATGTTCCAAGTTAAATGAAATCACCAATGCAGATATTTATTTGTTCAGAGTTTTTGTAAATGTCTGATTCACCTAAGTCAGATTAATAGGAATTTGTATAATGTAGAAAAGATGTCATTTGGTCTTTTATCTCGGTGTGGAGCTACACTTTCCAATCATGTCTTAACAAGCATTGAGGAAAACAAGACTGTTAACTTAATGCAGTAAATAAAATACAGTATTTTACATTTAAAGTGTAATGTTTTCTTTACTGTTTATTATGACTTTTTAACACAAGGAAAATTTTGAGTTTTTGTGTTGTTTTACTAATAAAATGCTACTTGCAATGGGATATCCGAGTACCTCCGTTGGCTTTAGCAGTCAAAATCTTGACTTAATAAATTCTACTGTTAGTCCACAATCTCAGTTCAGCAACAATTCTTTCATGCATGACACAAACCATAATGGATGGGTGATGATAGTTTAATGACCTAGCTTGCCAAGGGATGGATTATCTTTTTGTACACTCCCACGAAAAGACATTCCTAACTTTTTTCACAATGCATGCTTAAATTCAAATACTGTATTTATAACAAGCTGATGACGCTAACAGTGGCAAGTTTTAATATACGAAAACAATCAACACAACCATTCACAAAGAAGATCTCTGGCCTCAGTCAGTTACAGTTAAGGAGTTTCAACATGTAAAACTCATTCGAAAACATAAATATTTTGTTTGCAGTGTTTCTTGGCTGCCCACAGCTATTAGTGGGCAGGAAATTAATCACAAATACCTGCCAACCAATCCACCCCCACTATAATTACTATGTGGTATGTGGCATTGCACTCCCCCAACCCCCCGGTCAACAAATTCAACTTTTAATGCAAACTGTCCTGCCTCATTTCATAGAAGGTAACTTCCTGTGCTGGGACAAGAAGGTTGGCATGACCTCAGTCCCCGGGGTGCTCCTCTGCCGTACTCATCCATTTGTGAATGAAGATGACGACTTTAAAAAGGACAAGACATCATTAAGAGAATAAGTAGCCTTTCCAGTGGTCTTTTTGCACCGCCCCACCTCTGGAGGCAATTCCAATGCATTTATACAGAACTGAAAGTGCTTGAGAGTGAGAGGGGCAGCAGTTTAATGGTCCAATAATGTCTCAGCCAAAGCATAGTTGTCCTCCCAAGATGGTACAAAAAAGTAACACACTAAGACCGACTAGTTTGACCATTTAAGATGCAGTTAAAAAGGAGTGATTAAAAGTGCCTATATTCAGGAAAATGCAGCTCTGTATACAGTAAGGTAATGCAATATAACAGCCAGAATGTATACACTTTCCACACGAACGAATTAATTATATCAAAATACCACATGTCAGTGTGTGACACTGAAACCAGAGATGGTCAAATGACATTTATTTAAGTGGCATATCTTATACTGTAGATAGATATGGGAAAGAAAGGAAAAATGGCCAATAAAAACAAGTCAGGGACCTCAGTATCAAGCTGTAAAGGATATCTTTGTCAACTCTACCCATTTGTCTTTCTCCTTCAATCCCTCTCTTGCTCCTCCTCTCACCTTTCAGGTTACTGTCACTCGCAAAGTGCTAAAAGTCTGGCAAACATAGAAGGCCTCCCAGGCATCTCAGCATCCGTCTGCTTATGGCACACAGCAGATGAGCTGCAGGTGTTGCCCCACCCAGCACCATGTGGACCAGATCAAAAACCTGCCACCCTTTCCCTGCAGCAGGAAACTGGCACCTATAGCCTTGAAATTTGGATCGATAAGCCAAATAAAATCAGTTTCATACGTAGTGAGGTTCTCCTAAATGTCACATAGCCCACTGCATGAAAAAAGGCAAGACCTTCCCAACAAGTTTAAATAAACCCTGCAGGATAATGCTGGCTCTCCTAGGGGAACCAAAAGCTGATGGCTTTGAAACAGGAGGGAGGGTATTTCCAGCGGGGCTGCCCAGCATGAGAGATCCTGTATGTCTCGCAGCTGAGCTTGTTTTATTGAAAGGTTGTTTGAAAGGCCCTGAACCCAAGACATCAGTGGTCATGTTTGTTTGGCTTAAAGAGGAGCCGCATTCAAAAGCTTCACTAAAAAGAACAGTTCAAATAGTCAAAGTACAGGAAAGAAAATGAGATGAGGTTAGTGCCCAAAGCACCATGGACACATATGGAATGTTGCTAGAAATTAATAAAATGTCTTTGATATAGTTTCAATTACAACGTCCTATAAATGTGCACAGCACAAGCATTGCTTAACTGCACTGTGCGAATAAGTGCCCAAACCAGTGCTGTTATCAGGTAATGGAGTCAGAGGAAGAGAGAGGCCCTCTGTGAACTTGACACTCCCATTAGGCCCCAACTGGAAAGTGCAGTATTTGATCAGGAGATGGGAATTGAGCAAAAATGAACTGAAACTAGATCCCACATGACTTATTTTCCTGTTGGCTCTCAGCTTTAGGTGTCACTCAGACTTAATAAAGCTCTCCCATTTTCATTTTATCACAGAAAATAGACTGAGCAGAAATAAAATCAGTCGGTTTTGGCTTAATGGAGCAAAGTAATGGCGAGGTGAAACTGACACAACATATTCTGTCCATAGTAATACTATCAAAATGAAAGCATATTCACTTCTGGAGTTTTCCAGGAATCAATTCAAACTGAATATTGGCCTTTTTCACAGACTTTATTTCATAATGGTTCCAACAAATACAGCACTTTGGCAATAGTCTGTCACCTCGGGTGATACCAACACAGCTATTTCACCCTATTCAGTTACAGTATTCTATAGCCCACAGTGAGCCTCCTCCACCAACCTATAACTCTTATTTTATTTCCGCACTTTATACATTAGAGGTACATTACACCCATCCCAGTAGATAGGATGAGTCCACTTTTACACCCAGGTGTTACATTGCAAGGTTAGGTCATTTGGATGGCTACGACCTTTGATGGCTCCGTCTTCAATGAAAATGATCTGGTGATCTTCGCATTGATATGCACAAAGATGCCCTTGTGCTGTACATTCACAGTATGGTGATAAGGCCAGAGCAATCCACTCGGGAGACATTATGGAAATATTCATTTGGGAATTGCGAATTATAATTATAACATACAGCCACATTTCTCAGTCTTAGCTATAGTGGGATGTGCATGGTTTCCCAGTGATAGGGCTAAAAAGCAGACTTTACAAGAACCCGATTTTCCTGCACCTTTCCTAGATTTTTCTTTAGCGTATAACTGGTATGTTTATCATTCCAGTCTTCTTTAAAGAATGCTTTGCTTTTAAAGAAGTAATTAGATCAAGGAAAGTGAGAGGAAAAATCCAACACAGAGTCCCAAGTGTTCCTGGTATGCGATTAATTATTCTGAGGAAGACAGATGTTAAATTGTGTATGCCCATCAGCGCTAAGACTTTCTGAAGATTTATCATTCATGTAAATCATGAATAAAATATTTCCTTGTTGAGAGAAAATGCTACATCTGTTTGGTGCATCATTTACTCCTGACTGCAAGAAAATAAGCAAACAAATTTGACCTATTAAAGCCTGTTTTCGACACAAAGTGGACATACAATGTGAATTCGACAATTAGTGTGATTTGTATTTAATTGCATATAGTCACTTCATAGATTAATAATTGTTTACAACGTATATATTGCTTCACTATCTCAACTTTATGAACTTTAACTTTACATTAATGAAGCTGTCTATGGTTAAAAATAACATCACATCGATAAATTCCTTCCTTCAAAAAGCAACAAAATTAACTGTATTTCATGCATATGAAGCACATGTGTGCTTCTATTTTCCCCAGATGTATGAATAAATAAGTAAAAACAGTCAAGCGAGTGCGAAGTGTCATGGGGATCACGGACGAGGCAATGGTGGTGGCGGAGGTCGAGCCACAAGCCACCGGGACGGTAGCGTCTCCAATCGCCCCTGGCGACCATCACATTGCCATGCTCCGGAACAGACAGGCCTGCTCGCACAACAGATGGAACTAATGATGCGAAACAAAAGAGATCATTTCACCGTGGTCCTCCAGGAAGCCACAAAGAGAAGCTTGGAAGTTTGAATGATGGGACCGGGGGACTTGCATGGGGTTAGATATGGGTAGCCTGTTTTTCCTGGAGCTGCTCAGATGAATAGAAAAAAAGACCTTTGATGTTTCTTACAGAAAGCAGCACATTTAAAAGGCAAGTATAAAAAATAAGAGAAATGGTAATCAACCTTCAGGTTCTTCTGAGGATCCCCACTAGAGATGGGTTTTGTTTCTGATTATATGGACTTGCGGTTTCCTGATAAATATCCAGTCACATATGGGTCATCAGAATTCTAATGTAAAATTCTCATGATGACAAATGATGACAGTTCAAGTTTTGACAATAGCGTTCTGTTCATATCCTAACATACAGTATATTATTCACTGCAGCAACTGGATCATCTCATCACACTTGATAGCTTCAGTTTGATAGCTAAGCCTTGGCATATTATTTATCTTGTCACGCAGAATGATTAGCTAAGAAAAAATTGCCTCAATGCCAAAGTTTAAGGCAAATTTATACAAGACCTTAATATCAAAACAGTCTGGTGAGCAAGGTTGTAGAACGTCTTATAAAGTAGAGCTACGTACGTATGTGCACCATCCTTTTTTGCACTGTGTTGGATAACAGTTGTAAACAAACTGCTGTGTCCTGAACTGACAAAAACAAATCAAATTTGAGCTGAGGACATTTGCATATCCTGAGGGACAGGATTAGATTTAGAGGTCATCTCTTACGAGCCAGTCCTCAGCAGACGCCAATGTAATGTTTCTATGTCAAGTACATTCAATTGCAGCCTATGTGAGCCCAGTCTGTTTTCCAAGTCAGGCAGTCAGAGAGAGGGAGCGCAGCTCTTTAAATACCGCATGTGAACTGTGAGAAGCCAAACACCTTGGGATGGGATTTAACCAGGATGGAGCGAAGTGGAGCCCAATCCATGCCCATCCACACATGGAAGGGATCACTGGGAAAAGTTCAGCTCTCACACTGACACAAACAGCGGAGCAAGGCCTGTATTAGAGTCAGGTTAGCAAAGATAACACTATCAGCCTGATCCCCATGGGTACCAAATGCCGGGCCTTGCTGGCAAATAAAGCTACAGTGTCTTGACTCCTTGGCACATTAGCTCTGATTACAATGACCTTCATTATATCAGCTACCCTTATTACAACACGTAGAAGGCGTCTCTCCCTTGGGCGAAGCACAGTGGGGGAAAGAGTAAAGGAAAGCAGTGAGATTCACTAGCAATGCTTGGGCTGTGAAAACCCGCCTTAAAACCTGTACTGTAATGTACAATTGGCACCTGATAATAACTCATAATATTCACAATTTCTGACTAGTCACTTCACTTGACAAGTCACTTTGTGGACGTATTGTTAAGATTCAGATTGAACTATACTGCTTTTTTGAATACTTTTTGAAAGATGAGCATTTGTTTGGAACCATTCTGAAATTTGGTGAGTTTGAAGAAATGTAGGTTGTTGTTTTGTTATAGAAACAGTTAGTTAGAATTAAAGACACTGAAGATCCTTAGTTCCTTAAAAATACATATCCAGAAAGAAATTTAGATTTAATACAATTTTTTATGGATGTCATTACTAAATAACATGGTTGACTATTCAAGAATTTACCACTCCACATCCTATGCGCGCACAGACGAGCCCTGTTTAATATGTAACAATGTTGTTAACCTCAATTTCCTTCCCAGTCTGCCCCTCCACAGGCCACATTGTTAGCTTGAGCGAGCTCTTGGCAAACGTTGCCGCCGTGGTGGTGGCTCTCATTCAGTCTGACCACCCTGCAGGCAGGGGGATTCTCTCCCACAGCCCTGCTCATCCCTCCTTCAGGCCCCTGCTGTGCGTCTCACCCTCCCTCTCTGCTGGCATGTGACTCAAAATAACAGACGTTGCCCTGAGAGAGCCACTTCATCGCATTCACTTAGCGCTGCCAAACACACCCCAACACGGGATGAGCTGAACTGTGGGGGTTCTGAGGACCATCCCTTCAGCCAGCAGGGGGGCGCGATGTTTGTTTTTGTGCTGAGGGTGGGAGGAGGTGGGGGGGTGCAAATCAGCTTGTTTTGGATTAAGAACAAGTCAAGAGATTTTATGAATTAAGAGAAGCGCCTCAACAGCAAGTTGAAAACAAGAGCGCCTGTAGGAGGCACAGGATAACAACCAGTGGGTGACACACACGGTATCGCTCTCAGCCACTCGTTCACACATTTGTCAAAGTGTAATTCCTGAGGAAGAATAGACGATACAATTGCAATATAGCCAAGAGTGCACTTAACTGAATCAGAGTTTAAGCCATGTTGATCCCCTATGACGGAATGTTAAAAAAAGCAAATAAAATTGTAACTTAATTATAGATTTATAATGAGCCACTGCACCACTGCCAAAAACAAGTCCCATACCAAAGCAAACAGGCACCTGTCGAATGCTCTCTGCTCGTGGGTTTCCATAGCTTAATTAATCTAGGCCTTAGGGTATCATGACTCGTGCGTGCTGCTTGCGTGCATTTGTTTTGAGACAATTAAGTTGTTCATCGAAACAGAGGTGCAACTTCAACATGACGCAGAGACACCAATACTGCACGTTACAAGCCGCATTTTGTGTTTTGTGAAAGTAAAGTCAACGATCCAATACTGACGGGAACATAAAAGTAATGACAACTGTGTGAAATGCTTTTTCATCCAGTTGAATTACAAATCAGTTGGCAAACCAATCCAGCACCAATTTATACCTGAAATGTTTTATCTACTGGATACGTTTGTTATTAAATTTGCAACAAATATCGGCATACCGTGTGCAAAGAGACACAAATATAAGTTTAAGACTCACCTTCCTGTTGTTCTGTCCTGAAGCTGAAACCGCTGAGGAGTTATCGCCTCTGGCCGATGCTCACTCTGCCGCTACCTGATTTCTGAAGATAAACATAAAACAGCTGTTTATCATCACATGTAGTTTCTTTCAAATGAGAGATTTAAATCATTTGATCTTGTGAGAAAAAAAAAGTATGTTGGAAAAGCAACATTTTGGGGTGTAAACAGATTGATGTAAAAAGGTTAAAGTCTGAAAGAGGAAATCCAAGAATCCTCACGCTGTTTTTCACCTAGGGGTGACCAAGGGAGCATCTCACATTTTTGGCTGCAGCTGGTTAAAGCAGAAGAAGAAAGGGGGGCTTGTTCATTGAAGGTCAAGCTAATAATGAAACATGTCATCTTTAAAACGGTGCAGTTGGTAACATTTTGTGTTTCTCAAAATTAAGACAACATCTCCCATGAAGCCCATTCTTCCTGTTGGTGGTCAACAAGTGAAGTTAAGGAAAAGCTGAACAATGCAGATATTGTGCTTTGGTTCTTTAAATGAAAAGGCAGCAGTTTTTGTACTCTAAAAAGCAGGAAAGCAAAATGTTTGTATGTTTACTGAAAAATCTAAATGAATGTGGTAATGATTTGTTGATGTAAAACACAACAGAAGTAATTGGTGACCAAAATGAATGAGGACAAAAGTATGAAATTGACTGCTAATTACCCGTTTGAATGAGCCTGATAACTAAAGAGAAACGGTATTAAATGCAATAACTATTACTATTGCTAATTACATTTCCAATTATGTCACTAATGAGAATGGCTTAATTATCAGCACATTGGATAAATACGAGTTTTGCCTTCTACTGTTTGTGATAGAGCTGGCGATGGGGTTACGACAGCAAGGGTGAGTCCTCTGACCAAAACACACACAAAATAAGGCCGTAAACTCTCACAGTAGCAGTCTCCGAAATGGCGATAAAATAATGTACAACAAGTTATAGATTTGACCATGACCCCCCTGTGTGAAACCTATTCTGTTATCAAATAAAGTTATCACAGGACAGTAGTTGGGCCTCCTAAGAATTGCCTTTATTGTTTAGAACTTAGTAGTTGTGATGCAATGTTTTCATTAAATAGCTGTATGAAATACCTCACTGTTTAATTAGAACGTTTTTTTTTACTTACCGCATTCTCAACATAAAAAAAAATCTAAACTTTATATGAAATTTCACAAACAAAACATACAATATTCTAATATCAGAGCGAAAGAGACACTGTCAGGCAGACAGACAGGCAGCCACACAGACAGAAAAACACTAAATGTGGAAGCTCAATTTGTTCAACTTGTTTACTCCACAAGGTGCTGGGGTACACCAGTGTATCAAAAATGATGCATCTACAAGTAAGTTATGGAGACAAGTCTCCCTTGTGACAAGTTATGGGTATCCATTACTCAATTAAAAAGGCAACATGTTTCAGCTCACAAAAATATAAACCAATGTATTTTTTACAACCTCCCAGAGACTTAAAGAACAGCTTATGTGCTAGTGTAAGCTGGAAGAGAATTTGAGATTCAATAGGTTCTAACATTAAAAAGGAATTTGAGAGTATTTGCGGCAGAGGCCAGACACAAACCTAGTGTTCCGTTAATTCCTGCTTTGGACAGTATATGATGCGCTGATCTATCCTGTGCATCTGAATCTATCAACTGGTTGGTGACTGCTGGAGAAACACTACAAGATCATAAGACCCCTTCTCACTGATCCACAAAACAGCCCACCTGCGACCCTCCTCCACAAGCTACCTGTCAAAATATTGCAATAACACACACTCAGTCTCAGAAGGCGGTTGATATTTCTCTTATTCCTTGAGGACGTTGCACTACCTTTAGGAGAGCAGGAGTGTTGCAGAGAACCGTGTCTGAGTGCCAAGTAAAGGCACGATGGATTAAAGTCATATCTTCCACATGGCTGCTTCCTAATCCTACCATCTGAGGTAAACACAGGACCAGGTGAGGCAACACGCCTGTCTGAGACACCTCTGGAACACAGAGGGATCTCCTCCTCAACACAGGACTGCTGCTTCAGACTAGCGTGGAACTTGCTCACAGTGGGTCCCAGTAATAAGTGGGGCATATTTGTTTTACGGTCTTTTGCTAATTCATACAACACAATACTAATTCAGTGTTTAAAAAAGCTTTTCTACATTTGTTGTTCTGTATACAGATCGTTGAGGATCATTCTAGGAACAAAAAATCTCTGCCAGGAGCTGTGAGTTTACATTACCAGAAAGAGCAACAAAGTCTGGAAATGTGATAAACCAGAAGAGCTGGGTGGTTACCATGAGTAACCTCATAGCCACAATGGCTTGACACACTCGCACCATAAAGATAGTCAACAGAATATCTAATATCCTTTGTTTAAGTTAAAGCATATCTCTGAGAAGTGCAGCACGGAAACACAACAGCAGTGACTGCCTGGCACCAAGGCAACACAAAACACATTTTTATTTGACAAAAAGGTGTTAACATTTATTCAAGTAATACAGTATATGCTCACACTTTTCTTGCCATACACATGATCTGTTTTCAGATCAGAACCTGAACATCTGGTTCAGCTCTTTGTGTTTTTCATGTGTTCAAAAAGGGAGCAATAAGGTGATACCTCTGTGCGTGTGTGTGTGTGTGTCACTGCCAAGGAATGTTGCCAACTTTAGTTTCAAAGTCTCTCCCTCTCACCTCAGAGGCAGGACAAGACGAGGACCAAAAAACAAACGAAACAAGAAAGGAACATTAAATGCCTGCTGTAAGATGGGGCTTGTATTTTTAGAATATCCAGATGATTGCGCAAAAAACAGGTTTTGATATGTTATGGCATGAGTGTTTTTCACACATGACCTCACAACTTGAAAAAAAATGCACGCACCCACCCATGGAACAGGCACCTGAGGTAAAAAACACTAACTAAAAGCTTCAGGAGGGCATTTCACATGTAAATGGGGTATGTACTTTCTGGTATTTGCCTCAAACTGCTATTTTCCAGTACAGTTATGACTCTTTCAAGACAGGAAAATATAAATTGGCAACGCAACAATGTTTTTGGGGGGAAATGGCATTAAAGACTATGCCAATAATTCATAGAGAAACAAGTTTGCTTCTAAACATACATAGACCCCTTGCTGTAATTAAAATTGTACACAACATTAATATTTACAAGACCGATTAATGTAGTAAAGTGAGTAAAGTGGATGGAACACCTTATATTTAAAAAAAGCACCTTTTGTATTTATTAAATGGATTTTCTTTCCCTGTGAGTTTAACAGTTGTTTTTACAAGGTGACATTTTTCAACAATCCCCTTAAAAACAAGGTGCACTAAAGTATACAGTAATACTATAAACACAACCCAGAGCCAAGCCACTTGTGAAAGTCTTGTTAGAGCATGTGAATGGGGGAAGGTTCTGAAAAAGTGCATATTTTGATTTTGGTGATAAAACAGCAATCACGGGAGCTGAAATGTGTTAACTGTTCAGTGACTGTGAATGTTGTGCCTTTGTGAAGCAGTTTGATCCGGTGATGTTTGTGGAGTGATGAAAACTGAATAAGTTTCATTAAAATCAATTGCTCTGTCAGGGAAACTTTATTTAAACACAAGGCATTTGCATTTTTGTTGCCAGTCAAATGTCACGAGCTTTGAGCAAGGACAAAGTGTTTGTCTTTGATAAATAGCCTAGGATACTAGGGGTACTCAAACTATGGCAAAAAATAACAACATTAAGAACAAAACTGAGCTTGAGTTCACCATAAAGAAACTGCTCATAACGCAAGTGCATAACAAAAAGAGAAAATCTGAACCTGAATGGTGAGATTTTCTGAGGTTATGTTACCAACAGTTGCCCTTAGGCATAAGTATGAGATAAATATACTGTACAATATACACACACCTTTGTCACGCAATGGGACTTGAGTAAAAAGGCATCCAGGTTCATCATTACTATTCCTAGAAATCCAATGTGCAGCTGGCCCACCTTACTTTTCATATCTGACTTTTTTTTTTTTTTTTACTTTAGAGTCTTCACTGACAGTAAAATTGCCAGCTTTAAAGAATCTTACTCACTGAATAGCTATGTGAATCAGTATTAAGAGTGTTTAATGTATGGGTTTCTCTCATCAGACGTGATCTAAATGGAATTTTGCAGGAGTGCATGTGTTTTCAGGGTTATTACATTGTAGACACATACTGTGACTACACCACCTCACAGTTTCATTCATGCTTTTATCAGTAATTTCAAAGTCTTCCGACCGCTGTTGGTTTTACTCTCTGAAATAAAATCCAGCTGCCTTGTTGCAGGGTGTGTGTGTCTGTGTGTGTATGTATCTGTTTGAGATGACAGAGGAAAAGAAGAATCTGGGCAAGCCTTTTCTTTCTATACTCTCACGGCATTCAGTACAGATGAGGACAATGGATTCCAATAGCAACGTGTTTTTAAGGTGAAAAAAACAAACAGTCAAAGTGCACTGCTTACATCTTAACACGGTTCATTTTCCTCATTGTTCTGATGTGAACAAAGCATATTTAGGCAAACCAATGCCTCTCAATATACTGTGAATATGGCTGGACAGCAGACAAGTAGACTATGCTGAAGAATTGGTTTTAAATTTATGAATGTATTAATACCTTCTTTCTTCTGTGAAAGCGTTTCCCCATTAGGATCTCTTATAACTGATACGAACATAAGGTGACCCCTGCCACTTTGTCAATGAGGATAAAAACCTATATTATATATTATTATTGACCTTTCAAGCCTACACAGGGTGGTTATTTGATGCTCCAAATATAGACTCTGGGTGGAGTATCACTTTAATTGCATCTACGTACCAAGGAAATTTTAAAATGCTATTTTAAACTCAGATTGTTGTCTATATAACAGGGAGCGGCATTTTTATGTTGTGCCTTGCTCAGCACAGCTCCACCTGTTTCATGTTTCAATTGAGGGTATCACAGTGACCACATCGCCCAGGACAACCACGTTCACTTGACCAGGCTTAGATTTGGCCGTTAGCCTTCATAAAGCAACATTTCAAGCATCCTTGTCATCAAAATCATATGATAACAGTCATCCAACCTGGCGTCAGAATGACTCCTCAAAAAGGTCTCAACAGCTTTCCACATGTGAATGCAACGACAGCGCTGTCATACGCCCAGACAAAACAGATATTTGGGTTCATTTTAACTGCTCTAAATGAACTACAGCAAACTCCAATTTCATCTTCCACTGAAATATAAATAGTCACAGCCATGTTTGTTTTCCTTGGGAAGACATCTTTTGGGGGCAAAAGCACTGGCTATGATTAGTAATGGTAAAGCATATAGAAACAGTTTAGAAATTCCATCAAGCACAATCTGTTGATTGGGTGTGCTTGAATTGGTGTGGCTGTTGGGTCCTACCAATTTAAAGAGATTGTGCGAGTCTAGAGTGAGTACCAAGTGTGGACATGTTGATTATGTATGCTAGGAGTGGTTCAGTTTTTATTGGAAAATTTACACCCGTGCAGTGATTTATATAAATCAGTAGTGCCCACAAAGCAGTAAAACTCTAATTGTTTCTTCCATTTTGAAAGTCTAGCGTCCATTAAGGATGCAGTGAGTAATAAAAAGGACTTTTAATCAATCCTCTCTTGTTGATGAGTTGATGTGTGAATGGGCTATCCTACCTGACTGTGCTACCATATGTTGATTTCTTTTTCTAATAGGCAACAAAGAGATAGAGGGAGCTTGTTTCATTGTAGGTGACTGCATCTACTACATAACTTTACTCTGAAGAAAGAGGGTAATTCATCACAGTTGTTTCTGGTCTTTTGATCCATTTTCTGACATGACTAAATACTTGATGTATCAGCAAATTTGCCTCTTTTTGCTATAGTGCAGGTCTTCACCAAAAAGTACTGTACTCAAGGAGTCTGATGTTCGATATGATCCAAACCCCAATATATATGCCAAATGAATACGAAATGAGAACTCCTTTCATCTTTTCAATACTAATAGTGGCAGTTTTAAGTGCAGTAGCATGCCACCTTCCTCCCTTTTGCCCACACTGCAGTCTCTGTAGTGACCCTTTCATTGACAGATTAGACTGGCCGACCCCTCCTCAACCGGCTGGCATGGCCACAGTAAATCCTGGAGACTGCTCGTGCTAGGGACCTCAGGTAATTAATAAAATCCCCATTACATGCCTTGTGCCCGTTGTTTGCTATTTCAACACCCCATTTGTGCCACGATTACAGTCATTATCAGTCACCGCCATTAATTCTCTACCCGATGCCAGAACTGCATACTAATAACTTGGGCTCTAAAATGTTTTTTACCTTTCAAGGAGTTGGTGTTGGAGCTGGGCCAGGAAGTGCCACTCCAGATTAGGAGTCATCTGGTGACTCGGAAAGAGCCCTTTCAATAGAAGGCTGCTGCATCTTTGGAGATAGTTCAAATTTCCCCTTTGATTATTTTCCTTTCCCCTCCAAAATGAATCTTTATTAAGCTTAAACCCTGAATAAAATGAAATTAGCAGACTGCAAAATATTGCTTTCTTTTCTGACTCTATTCCCTTGTGCATGCATGCAAATTATAATGCTTATTTATGTAAATGAGGTGTCGTCTTTAATTAGTTTTGCTTGAGGGCATTAAAATACATGTATTCTTTCCCCAAAAATGATTTGTTTTGTTGCTCTGTTCAGTTTAAGTTCAAAATGAACGATTATGCCAACTAAAAAGGTTTATTAATTCTTTAGGTATCCTTGTTTTTTTCCCTTCCTCTTTTGGAGAATTATCTTCTCCACCCACTTCCTGGGAAGAGTGTATTCTCTGTGAAATCGAAAAGCCTCTTCAGACAGTACTCTGAGCACTACTCTGACAAGCACTTGTAAAAGGTCCCAGGTTGAAACCACATGGTAGAAATGCACTTCCACTTATCAAATCTGAAAGACGCGTTCTTCAGCAATTCACTCCAAACGTATGTGTTTGGCTACAGTTTGTATAATCACACATTATTGAACAGGAGAGTTGCTTAACTGTTGTACTTTTGCATTAATAGATGTATCCTAATGTGCTGTTTTATCATTGGAAAGAACATTGAGCTCCAATCATGTTGATTTTATTTGCATTTTGTCCATACATCACAGAGATATACACTTAGAACATAAGCGGTCTTGAGAGTGAGAGCTGTGTTATTAATCAAATGCTAATATCAGTGTAAATTCCGACTGTCAGCTACCCAGGCCCAGCTCAAAACTGAAGTGAGCATGACCTGTTAAATGACGTTCCGGCTGATTTGGGTCTTATTTTAAGATTTGTTTAAAAGGATTTGCAGTGTTAATAAATCTTCCACTATACACTGTTTTTATGCATTTACTGTTGATTTACAGTCCCTTGTTGAGTGGCTATCGAACAAAAAACTGCTTTATGTCACTGGAGAAGGTGTTGGGTCAACTTGTGTTAGAAGTAGCGTCTGACTGTCACGCAGTATTTCAAACCACTTCAGGTTGACCAACTGCGGCTCCGGTTATTGTTCAATATCATATCAGTATTCAGCATCCCTTCAACTGCTCAGATGAGCTGAAGTGGCAAGTTAAGATGCCCCCTCCCCAGCCTCCAAGTATGATTTATGGAAAGGAAGCTAAAACCATTATAGCATTTTTATTATTATTGTTCTTTCAAGGCTAATGCAACAATAGATTTTTGCATGATTGATGCGTTACACTAAACATTAGAGGATTACATTAACTTTGCATAGAACACCTAAATGACATGAGATTACTTATTGTTATTTTTCCTCCACACAATCATACTATAAACGCAGTACATATAGTATTTCTTGGCATGTATTGATTACTGTATACATACAGTACATATGCACCAGGTAAATAGTGTACATTAATGCCGACTGTCTGATACAGCCCTAGTTGTTCAACGCTACTTTTTAATTAAAACTATAAACTGTCCATTTTTTTTGTTTTATAATATTAGTATATAGCAGTGCTTCAGAGATTAAATGAATGTAAGTGATTTTGATAACCTCTCATCTGCCCCCTTCATTCTGCAAATTATTAAAACTCTGCTCTTGTGTCTTGTGGAAGGGAATATGGCAGCAATATGCTGATACTTCAATCAGCTGGGAGGAAATTCCACATGTAATAAGGAAGAATTGCTGCTCTCTGTCCTGCAGTTCCGACCATGACTTTCAGCTGTCAGAGCATGCAGTGCAGCCGTAACTTTTCTTTCATGGCATCTGTGATAGAAAAACTCTTCAGACCACATCAAACCTCTCATATGATTCCTCGCACATCAAGCACATACACAGACAAGGTCTAAAGACTCAGCCCTGACTCTGACTTTCATAAGATGTCCTCTCACTTCATCATTTACTATAATAATGTTTTTCTTAAAATGAGGCAATATAGCCATTAAAAACAGGTACACTACACTACTACAAAAGATGCTTAACCTCACAGGGTTTAGGACAGAACATCGTTTGACATTATCTGTGTTTTGAGCTCATCCACAACAGTGCTTCCACCCAGTCCTGTCTCCCACCTAGTTTGTCTGGCTAAGGCCTTTGCATTTGCCTCCATAACGGCCTGTTTTTACAGATAACTCTTCAAGGTTCCCCTATCATGAAAGCGCAATATTACCCAATTTTATTTTATAAAAGAAGAAGAGGTAAGGGTACAGAACTGTCTTAGTTTTCAGGAAAATAAATGTCCTGTAAAAGTGCTAACAGACAATCTCGAATCAAAGTCATGCCAAGCCAACCTCCAGTAAATTGTTGACGCACACTTCGGGTGCCTTTTACAGGTATTTATGAATGTGTGTTTATCGTGTCCAGGCCATACAAGCAATGATGGGCATTCAGCCAACTGATTCTTCCCCCAAAGTGCTTATTTGTGCCACTCTAGGGTGCACAGTGCTATAATTACCTGAAAACGTAAACTGGAAGCTATGCCTGACAAAGACAAGAAACTGTAATAAAACTGAGCTTTTGGTGCTCAGTTGTGGTGACTCTTATAAGACATATTAATGGGATGTTTAAAGGATATGGCACTTTTCCATTTGTCTTGTGGAAAAATCTTGAGCAAAACACCTGGTGCCACTAAGTGTGTGCAGTCTGAACACTGAAGAGCAGCTAGCAGTCATGGGGTTCTTTTATAAAACACTGTCACATCTAAAACATTTGCTATTATCTATGCACTGCAGCTTTATACCCGACTTGTCATTTCTTGTTTGTCATTATGTGGCAACTTAATGAACTACCAAAGTCAGATTTCAAAGCCTTTTTACCTTGTAAATTACCTAAAACAACAAAATAGCTGTCTGTTTAAAAAACATGTCATTCAAATCGGTGAGCTCTTACTCCACCGCAATGCCATGCAGTAATGTTGAATGCATAAAAAATGTGATCTGTGACTGACGACTAGGCTTCAGCTGCCTTGAAAACAGCTGAAAGAAGGGTTAGACCAATATCTAAGTTTTAAATTGAACCTACCAATGGCTGTTATTAATAATAAAATAAAATATAATGTCAGTCTAACTGGAACTAAAGTACTTTGCACCTGTATGTAGCCTTAACAAATCTACTCACCTCAATTGACATCTATTTCATGTTTTTTCCCCTGAGGAACTAGTTTCAACATTTCAAAAAAGGAACACAATGTTATGCTTTGATGGTATTTTTGAAATCCATATCTCCCCATAAATGCAACAATACAACAGTAGAGAGAACAAACTGTACATAAGAGCTCACCATGCGCAGTAATGACGCGTAGGTGTTGCTGCATTTCTCCAAAAACACAGTGTAAGATTTTTTTTGTTTTTTGATGACGCAAATGCCAGGGACATACTTTGGTATGTCTTCTGTGTTTTCTGGAACCAAACATACAGTATGCATGGAATGCTCATTCCAAGACATGCCTCTAAAAATGCCTCTACTTTACGTGTCATATAGAATAAAAGACCTCTACAAAGCTTGCACGGGCAAACCTGCTGACCAAATTGAAGTGGGCTAAATAGACGAGCAGCACTACTGGATATGTATCAATTACTACTACTGCAATAGTTTTCTCAGATTTCAACAACAAAAATAATACCAAATCTTGACAAATGACTTGTGTGTTAAGAAATGTATGACTTCAAATGATAGCATTCACTACACTGTTCTTAGCGAGTCACAAGTAGGATAGGACAAAACATGACAGAAGAAAAAAAAGATGTTCCAGTTGAGAAAACTGGCCGTGCAACTTGTCCCAATTAAGAAATCAGACAATTTATATGCGGGAAAACAAAATGTGTTTAAGAACACAAAACAGGACAGACAGGTTGAACTATTATTTACTGTATAGAGATGTAACTATTCTAATGAAAGTGTTCAACAGCCAGTACATTCCAGTGACACGTAGTAAAGTCAAAGCTAATACCAAGATTGTGTACGCTGAGGGAATATGAATGCTGTTGTTCCCATGTGGGTGTGCATGACAGAAAGAAAAAGAAAATATGTTTCTTGTTCTTGTGTTTTTCCCGCAGGAAAACAAAACATTTTTGTAAAAATAATATATATATATATAGATAGATAGAGTTTTCATGAACATAGCATTTCAACCTCATTTGACTTTGGTGACTGTAATTTTATTTCATTCTTCCTGGCCACCAGAGGCACTGCCTCAGCACTGGATGAGAATGAAAAAAAAAGGTGTGAGGAATTTTAAGAGGCTGATGCCATAGCATGCAGGTGTGGCAGCTTTTTTGAAGGATTACAGTAAGTTGAAGACTAAGGTAACAGCAGCACAGATGTGTAGTAAAGGACTATAAATATCCTCAGTGATCAAGGACGTCTAAAAGCACTAAAAGGGACAGGGTTTTGACTAGAAGATGGTTCTTCACTCATCCAATTGGATTCATCAGAACTAGCACCAAGAATTGAAAACCAGTCGAGTTACCTTGGAATAGTTCAAGATATTGTACCAAGAATATATTTATAAAGGTAATCAAAGTACACAAACTCTTCATACTGGCAATTACTATCCCCAGTATGTGGGTATAAACCTTGGGCCTTCAGAGAACAACTAACCACATAATTTCCATGAAAAAATAGTGTTTGCAGTGTACTGAGCATACAAAGGGAGCACAGCAACCTGGATTATGCTGTAAGATTGGCTTTTGAAGTTTCTATGGACATTTTGACATTTTAAAAGTGGTCATTACAGGGAGGTGTGTCTGAAAATTCCTGTTTAAACAGTTTAAGATTTTAAAATGTTTAATTCTAGAAATTTTTAAACCCATTCTGCAGTCTGTATTCCTAAATGTTTTACACATATCTACAATGGGAAAAGTAATCAAAATGAAATAACAACTTTTTTTTTAAAACTTAGTCTAGGTCTCACAAAAGCCACAAGAATTTGAGAGAAAACAAAATGCCTGTCAGGGCGAGCATACAAGAGGCAAGGGGGGAATCTGGCATGGCCTAAGCAAAGTCATAAAAATATTTTCCCTTTTATTTAATGTTGTCCATAATTCATTGCCAGGAAAAGCTAATCAATAGCACCTTAATGAAAACTTGAGCCATATTTTATTTTGCCGCAGAGAAGTCCCAGATCAGCATTTGTTGCCTTGTTATGTGCTGGTTTTCACCCTTGGGCTGTTTGACAGATGTGCATCACATTTGCAGACACCTTAAATATTTGCTCTCTTCAACCACATTTGCCTTATCAAAACACCACAGAGCAGGAGGCAACGTTCTGGTGATGACAGCAATGAAGATTCAAAAGAAGAAAAGTGGTTCAAAACTGCTACATATCACAAGGTTTTAGCCTAGCTATAACCTCAGCTGAATATGGCAACATACATTGCCAAACTAAAGATGTACATAAATATTGACTAACACATTTTTGATGCTTTCCGCAAGTGTCATAAATATACTGCACTCCCCTAAGACTCTGGGTTCATATTAATGTCAGCTTGAGATGAGCGTGCTGAAAAGACATACATTAAAAATTGTATCTCTTTCAATGTAATTGATTACCTTAGCCAAGTACATTTGAGGTCTCGGGAGTTATATGCCAGCTGTAAATATAATGGAGTAAATGAACCCAAAATGTACATAAAAAATTATTAATGTAATTGTGGTGCATGGGTACAATCAGTCATTATTAAACTGGTGATTAGAAAATGCCTGTAAAAAACCTGGAATTGTCATTAAACTGCAATAATCATTGTCATGTCATTTAAACTGATCATAATCAGATGTTTATAATCAAAAATATATGTGTGTATGTGTATGCATGAATGTATGTATGTATGTTATTCTTCATATATTTACAAACCTTACGAATGCAAACAACAAACTTTAAAAGTACTAGAAGTGGAAGAAATCTTTCAATAAATATGATGGTGAAAATAGGCTCCAATGTTGTGTTTTGACTCTTGTTGGTGGATCTACCCTTTTGATAACATTAGGACCATTAATTGTTCCTTCACATTTATCTGATTAATAAATATTGATATTTAGTGCCACTTTGGGTGCTAGCTCCTACCATGTAATCTGACATCCAGGGCTTCTTCCTGAAAGTCGAAGATTTGAATAATCAGTCAGAGACCCCTCAGTGGACAGATTCTTCAAGTCCAGCAGTCGTTTGTTTTTGTCAGTCAGTGTCTCCAGAAGTACATGTAGAGTGAGCGCTCCCCGCTTTCACGCTGCTCTCCGGGATAAAATCATTCTACTACCTCAAGTTGTCCCGTCCGCTCGGTGAAGATGTCTGCTACGAGTACAGGCAGCTGTGGACCTGGATGCAGGATGAATCTGAGTGAGATGGAGGCAGATGCCCGGAGGAAGAGAGGCCTTGCCCGGTCAGGCTCTATAATAAATTTCCGATCTGTCATTAGTGTAGTTAGCATGCATTAGCTCAGTGGGCTAACTTCGCTGTCGCTGATGGAATAACCTGGTCATTCAGTATATTCAGGTAGTCAGATGACTTCATTCTTTGGCCACATAACGTTGCTGAACCTAGACCTGACCAACTGCAGCAACCCCAGATCACAGCACTGCCCCTACAGGCTTGTACAGTAGGCACTAGGCATGATGGGTGCACCACTTCATCTGCCTCTCTTCTTACTCTGATGTGCCCATCACTCTGGAACAGGGTCAATCTGGACTCATCAGACCACATGACCTTCTTCCATTGCTTCAGAGTACAATCCTCATGCTCTCTAGCAAATTGAAGCCTTTTTTTCCAATTAGACTCACTGATAAGTGGTTTTCTTAGCTATTTGCTTAGTTAAATCTAGGTGATGGCTTTTTTTTTGGCCGGGCAGTGTATATGTATATATATATGCAAAACCTATGGAAAACAAGTCATTTAGTATATACATACGTTTCTTTGCATTTACCACAAACAAGTAAAGGTATAATATGACACACAGTCTGCCCTGTGATTGACTGGCGACCGGTCCATGGTGGCAACCCCCCCGCGACCCTTTCGGATAAGCGGCATAGAGAATGAATGAAAAATGAATGACACACAGTAAGTTGTTACCGTCACTCACCAGGTGTGAGAAAAAGCATTTTCATTGTTTTTCCAATAAAAACATAAATTCACATTCCCAATTAAAATCAGCCAAATATGTCATTAACCAAAACAACACCATCAGCTTTAATTCAAAAGGTTGAATTAATGTCACAAAACAGACATCGAAAGTTGAGGTTTGACTGAATCAGTACAATCCTATGAAGTACATTAAACAGTAAGCAAGCACATACTGTGGTTCATGGAAATACATATTGTACTACAATATCTATGGACATGAGATACAGTATATCTTAATGCAATTCAATATTGAACATGAGTCATTTTGAAATATGTCATACACAGAGTTAATAGCCTATAGTAAGATATACTCCCCTCACCTAAGGGCCTTTCTTATTCAACGTATTAGACAACAGCACTTATGTGACTAAAAGGTAGTTGAGAGGTTGAAGCCGGATCACTTCATTATTAAGGCCCTGGCTGGTAAAATTGCAAAATTAATTACTTATGTTTTGCATGAGCACACAAGACAGAAATGACATAAAGTCACAGCTACACACTGCCAGTCATACATACGTTCTCTTCATAAAATCTGAGAACGTTTTAGAGCAGTTAGAGCAGTAAACATGGAATGTTTCAAACTCAAGAGAATAACAGTCATCTGGCGTTTACAGGTTTCAAAGTGCCTGAAAAGTACAGTAAGAAGCCTCAGCTCTGCACACAGACAACAGAAAACCGCTAGCAAAAATATATATATTTTGGGACACCGAAAGTCTAATAGTGACATTAAACATGTGGATTTGATAAGCTGGCACACATTAGTCTTGAATCCCTTTTTTCCAGCAATTATGGCCCAATAATGAATATTTCTTTACATAATTAAGGAATACCTCTTGCAAAATGTGCAATGATCACAAAGGTTCATACGGGTACTTTTATCTATACATGTCTCATCTTTAGAGATAATTGGACTAAATGTTTTAAAAGATTTATTTTTAAGGCAAAAACAAATTCAATGAGCTAGAAAAGAGACATTTAGACATTTGTCAATAGAATTTACCCCCCCCCTGGTATTAAAACTCCCCCATTGAGACATCACATTGGATTCAAATGAAGTGGGTGCGGAAAGTTGCATGACAGGAATTCAACTAGCTTCGCTGAAAGAAAACAGAAAATGCAGTGTCAACTTATCCCAAACCTTTGAGTCTACACTGTTAGTGAACTATTCTACATCCTATCACTGGCAAAAGAAATTCTTAATATCTTAAAAATACAAAATCCATTTAAAAGAATTGTTTGTTTCTGGAAAGGATGACTTATACATGACATTTGAACCAATTTGAATGCTGTGCTAAGAGAAAGTTGGGATCAATATAATGGGTCATTTTTGCACACTATTATTTCAGACTGTGACTAGATGACTACATATTAAGCAGGATCCGTGGCAAAGGACCTTCGCTCTTACCATTTGTACTCGCCCAACGGCAGGATATCATTATCTCGGATGCTCGTTATCAGTGGCACACAAACTACGACAACTATTTCCTGAAGCAAGACTGATGAAAGTAAGACGAGAAAGATGAAAGCCCAATTCTGACAATGATTGAGGGGGCTTGTTTACACTCGCTGGGTTCAGGAACTCTGCCATCCACGACACAGGCTCCTTTCAGGCCAGAGGTCTGTGACCTTGTGCATATTGTCAGGTAACAGTGCAGAGAAACAAAAGTCACCACTGAACCTTCATACAAACTTTGAATCATCTTTGTTTGAGCTAAGGTTTGGAGCCGAGGCTACAGCTTCAGACTTCAGCCTGTTCTTTGGTGTAACTGCTATCTGACTGCAAGGCCGAGAGGCATACGTTCCGTGAACTGCAGCAGGCATGTGAAAAGTTGGTGGGGGGGGGGGCACTGGTAAGTTAAGTGGAGTT
>JAVQJF010066410.1:0-15726 GCA_036023855.1 Gadopsis marmoratus | reverse complement strand
ACACACACACACACACACACACACACACACACACACACCCCAAAATACACAAAGAGAAAGCAACATAGCCTACACTCACCAAATCTATCTCTGCTTGCAGCATCAGCACAGTAGTATTCAAGCTCATTTCATCCACTGATAGTCTTCTAAATCTGTGTCTCCATCCCTGCCAGGCCCAACGTTCCAATAAAGTCTCATGATACTGAATGTAAGTCAGCCTGCCAGACAGTAATAGTCTGCAAATCGCAGCTATTTTACATAAATGTCGTACCTTCAAGTGCACTGGATCTTTATGCAGTAACTTAAAGTTGACCTTGTGTCTGTGTTTCACGGCCTTGAGATTAAACCAGATCAAAAGTCAAAATGAAGGCTTTTATTCCAAAATATCATGTTCATAACATTTATTTGGTGATCATTGCATTTGCTCAAATGACACTATAATGTCAATGATATTCCATCTTTCACTTTGGAATCAAGCTATTCAAATGTAGGTCAAGTGTAAAAAAAAAAAAAAAAGACCACTTTCAGTTGGAAAATCCCTCTTTGCGGCACTGAAGAAACACACCTCACCCCTTTCTTGACAAATCGCTGCCAAGCCCCCACATTGCAATAAAAATGTTCTTACTCAAAGTAAAGTGTTTTTAGCCAGACAGTAATTGCTCAGTTATAGCCTTTACCTCTTTTTGTCTTTGGCTCCCACCACAGGCAGCGGCTTGTGGCCAAGCGTCTTCCTCAGCTGGCGGAGGGATCCGCTGTCTGCGAAGCCGTACACGGCAGACTGCCAAGTGGCATCGTGGCCAGACGACCCCTGACAGGGTTGAGATAACTTTAAATTCTGTCACGGTGCAGAAAAGTGCTAACCTAAAGTTCCCCTCAGTTTCCCCCCCAATGAACGCCAAAGGTGTAATGTGAATAACAAATAAATTCTGAAACTGCAGCGTAGTGGCACAAAAGCAGCCAGTAGGATGTTTTGGTTATATATATCAGCATATTTAGTTTCAAGGGAAATTAAAAATGATCATATAATAGCAGCACTTCTGCCCCACTCACTGAAACTACCCTCTATATACACACACTGCTCCAAAAAAGTAAAAGAACACTTTGAAAACACACACAAAAAAATCATGCTGGATATCTATACTGATATGGACTGGGTACTGTGTTAGGAATGAAAGGATGCCACATCGTTTGATGAAAATGAAAATTATCAGCCTACAGAGGGCTGAATTCAAAGACACCCCAAAAATCTAAGTGAAAAAATGATGCAGCAGGCTAGTCCATTTTGCTGAAATATCAATGCAGCAACTCAAAATGGTCCTCAGTAGTTTGTATAGCCCCCACACTCTGGCAGTGCTCATCCTGTTCCTCCTTGCACAAAGGAGCAGATACCGGTCCTGCTGCTGGGTTAAGGACCTTCTACGGCCCTGTCCAGCTCTCCTAGAGTAACTCCCTGTCTCCTGGAATCTCCTCCATGCTCTTGAGACTGTGCTGGGAGACACAGCAAAACCTTCTGGTAATGGCACGTATTGATGTGCCATCCTGGAGGAGTTGGACTGCCTGTGCAACCTCTGTAGGGTCCAGGTGTCGCCTCATGCTACCAGTAGTGACACTGACTCTAGTCAAATGCAAAACTAGTGAAAACACCCAGAAGAAATGTCAGTGGCCTCCACCTGTAAAACCATTCCTGTTTTGGGGGTCGTCCCATTGTTGCCCCTCTAGTGCAGCTGAAACTGATTAACAACCCCCTCTGCTACTTAACTGACCAGATCAATATAAAAGACGTTTATTTGACTTGATGCTATACTCTGCTTAAAAAGTTTTCCTTTCACTTTTTTGAGCAGTGTATTTTCCCTCAATTTCCCTAAAACATCTGTTAAATGATCTTCCTGCATCACAGGGACATTGATCTTTAGGTGTTTGCTAGGAGTCATTTTCAGGAGTTCAGTTATCCTCCACTGTATACTCACAAGGACTAAAGTAAAATGCAATTTTGTATTTCAAAAATGTATTCAACTGTGTGCCTGCATTGATATTTTATAATATATACCATCTGTGATTAGTCACATCCTGAACTGTGCTTATCAAAGTGACGTATATATTATAGCTACACCAAAACAGCCATCGCTTTAATTTTTTAAAAGGGTTCTAGAAATCGTATCAGTCTACATTTCCCTTCATGCAGTGCAGAAGCTGTAGCTGCTACCTCGGGCCCACTGCTAATGTTCAGGAAGCTCTCCACAGCCGTCAGCGTTCCTGAAATCAGACCACATAACACAGTTAAAGACCAAGTTCCACTTCAAATCCATCAGTACTGAAAACACAATCAAACACAGGAGTTCAACTAAACTTGCAACTAAGCCTTTGCACAGTTTGTGGCTTTGCATTTGTTGACGGATCAATGACAATTTACTATAAATGCATTACACATAATGGGGAAAAGAGAGGACTGGAAAACAAGGGTGGACGTCTGATGTAATGATTATATCACCTGTGGTTTGAATGACTCTGTGAATATCAGACATTGAAGTCCTTTGACCTGAGAGGTACAGCAGGTGTTGGTTTACTCACAGTGAGTTGCCATTACCCGTTGACCTAGGGGAAGTGTTGGCTTTAACTTTGATTGTGCCCAAAACGAATCCGAGACTCACGGAGACGTCTGTGTTTTAAGATATCGACTATTCAGAATGCAATAGACCAGATATCCAACTATGCGTAGTGACGTCGCTATGTGAGCGAAGGAGTATCCTCCGCCTGAAGGACCAATCCCCTCTGCCATGAAATACATTTGGGGTAAAGCGTCAATTATGCCCCAAACCTATGGAACACACTGCCAATAGGTACCAGGGAAGCCGGCTCGCTACACATGGACTGTTTGGACTCTTTCTTATATAGCATTTAAACATTAAAATAATGTTTAAAAGCAACTAAAAAGCAAATTGCAGATAGCTAATTTGCTTTTTAGTTGCTTTTAAACATTATTTTAAATATGTTTATTCTTACATTCTGTTCAAGTTTTATTTTTCTTAACTGCACCTTATTTTATGGCTTTCTCTCCTGTGAAGCACTTGGTGCATTTCATTTCTTTATTGTAAAGCGCTTTGAACTGCATTTCCTGTATGAGTGGTGCTATATAAATACAGTTTAGTATTATTATTCTGTATTAATGAATTTATGAAGACTAGATTTTTCCATATTTTGGAAATTGTGAGGAAGTATAACACTAAACAAGAGTCCTTCGACTCAGCTTGCCCCCTAGGGTCTCCTACCTTTGAACTGCCTCTTTGTGTAGAGTATACCCAGGTCTGCCGGTATGGAGTCGAAGCCACAGCTGCCAATCACATACACTCCTCTGTCCAAGGCCTTAGCGTGGTACTCTAGCTGCATACGCTCTAGGAACTAGAGGATTGACACCCACGTGTAGACATATACACGCACACACACACACACACACACACACACACACACACAAAGCATTTGACGGCATGAACACACGACCATCTCCCACAGTCACAGGTGCAAACAAGACTCGATCTTAAGAGCAGCAATAAACAAAATATAAAACCAATGCAAGGACACAATCGCAGTGAATCACCTATACCTAAAAAAAAAAAACATAGAATCGGGACATTTATTCTCCTACCCAGGGCTCCCCACAGATGTCTATGTAATGAGCTCCATTTTCTATGCAAGCTTGGACAACTGGTTCGCCATAAAATCTGTACTGAGAGGACAAACAAGAGCACAGAGAGAATCGTTGTGAACGGGCGTTTGCGGGTTTGGGTCCACTTTGACGAGCTGCCATCGGCAACATGTCTGGATTACATACTTACAGGCCCCACGCAGTTGAGAATCACCAGGCCTCGTTGGCACATGACGGCCAGCGATTCCTCGATAGACACATCAGCAACGATGATTTCGATGTCGGTCCTCAGCTCAGGCATAGCTGCCGAAAACAAGTGTACAGCGGATAAGTCGTACACATAGATGGCCCTAAGCTGATTTATGTGTTCATGTCAGACTAAAACTGCAACAGCTCAGTGGTATGAAAAGCATTTCTGAGGCAAGTTTATTTCATGGTTATTACAAAGAAAACAAAAAAAAAATATCACATTTCAAAAAGATATGAATATATTTTCTGAATACTTATTGTTGCACATATGCTCAGTGCTCTGAGGGACATAACGTGTCCTCCAACACTGCGAGCTACTGTGGCCTCAGAAATAAGACATGCTGGTCTGGGAGCTGTGACCTAAACAAAACTAGATGATCTGACCAAGTGGCCAAAATGTCTTGGACCAACACAAGGACTTCTATATTTAGGGGCCGGGTCCAGAAGTGCTCGCTTCTAGCTACACAACCATCAACAAACCACAACAACAACAACTCAGATTGCTGCTTCTGTCAGTCAAGCGAGTAAAGCACCCTGCGGCAGTGGCATTTGATCGTTAGGAGCCCGACAGTGAACACTCTTGTCTCGGTTAGCTACAGAACATACACAGCCTCCCCGCGGCTTGTTCCAACACTTCTTCCAGACGCTGTCTGCTTCTCCCGGCCACGGCCCATTTCAGGGAGCTGCCGCCGGGACTCTCTGCGGCGCAACGGGCGACCTCCTCCACTACAAACTGCCCGGTGAACCCCGAGGCGCCGAAAACGATGACATGGTTCGGCCTGCTGGAGGTTACAGCCGCCATTGTTTGCGTTTTAGCCCCATGCCCCGCCCATACCAACGTTAGTTCCGGTTCTGTCCGCTGATTGGCTGAGCAACGAACGTAACCGTGGACACCTGTGGTGACCGCAGTGCTGCTGTGTTAGTTCGCCAATTCATCCGCCAGCAGAAGTGATAACTGTAACTAAGTACATTTACTCAAATACTTTATGCCACTTTATTCATCTACTGTACTACATTTCAGTGTCAGGTGTTGTACTTTTTACTCATTACATTTGTCTGACAGCTTTGGTTGCTAGTTCCCTTTCAGATTCCACCGTTTATTGAATTAAGCAACATAACAGCGACCAGATCTAATTTCGTGGGCACTCATTCGCCTATAATAAACATGTGAAAAGAACAGTAACCTACGAATTGGCCTAAATATTTTCTGTATTGTGAATGTGACATATGCTGGGTAAGACACAGCAGTATGACTGCAGCAGTAAGGGGATGAATGTTGTAATAAAATGGTTGTTCCGTGGTGTAACACTGACATCTTGCGCCGACGTTTAGGTATTACACTTGGTGCATTTGCGGCCAGTAGGAAATCCCCCAGGAGCATGCCGCGTGTTACACTCAAACTTAATCAAAAAATCTCTTGATGATTATTTAATGGGACACATTTCATTTAAAGGTGAGAAACTTTCACCCACCAAGCTACAGTCCAAATTAGGGCACGCCTTGAAAAAGAAAACACAATGGCAAATGTTCCTTAATTAATATTTGTTTGTATTCCCTTGTGAACACAACTGAACATAAATATTTAAACATATAAAGGTGGATTGCATGATGCAATATCCACAGTGACAGCACAGAAGTAGCATTCATCACATTTGCAAACATTTGGGCATTCAGAAGGAGAGATACAAATCTGCTGCAATCAGTAAAAACATCAATAGGAGGGAGGCAATGAGCAAGAGGAACATGCTGACCAAATTTCATTTCAATAAAATGTAGTGCTAGCAGGTGTATTTTCCGTTGTGTTGCTTGTGCCAGCCAGGAAACACAACTGTTAGTCCATAAAGCTCTGCTTTTAGACAAAATGATAGCATCGATGTGTGCGAACTGTGCGAACAAATGAGTGTTGTTCAAAGTAATGATTGATTTTTGTTTTTTTAAAACCACCTGTATTTTGCCTGTTTTTGAATGTGATCTGGAGTCACACGCAAACCGTGTTTCTTCTCAGCGCGTTGGATTTATACTGTCATGATGTTGCTGCTTGCAGACTGCAGGAGGAGACTGGGTATGCTCATAAATCCAGATGGAATTTTGGAATTGCACACTGAACACGAAAATATTGAGCACCAAAAGTATAAACACGGGGTAAGTGCCTGAGTTTGTGGAGCAGCTGTTAAATTACTTGCATACGGATAACCATGAGGACTGCACTGAAATGTGTTGTGTTATAAGGTGGCGCACGTTTCATACCAAGGGCCACACTCTTCTACACGTCTACACACACAGCATCATTCATGCAGGCTGTTTTATGATGCTTTGTTCTGAATACAGCACTTTGTACATTTACTAGTATCACATAAAGTACAGTGCTTCTCTTTGAACTGCTCATATTAAGATGATAAGTGGAATGTTACGAGTAGCCACTTGTATCGAGGTAAACACAAGGATCATAAAGGCTTATCTGTATCTGAAATCAGGGCAAATTCTTTTTCAAAATAATATAAATCTTTGTCACCGTGGTGTAAAGCCCTACAGTATATTTATTTAACAGAGATGGGACAACAGAGCAAAAGATAATGGTAACATGATTTTAAAAGGGAAGAAATATCAAAACATACCTACAGTACAATCCTAATGATTCTCAGGACAGCGTCTCTCTGTATAAGTCCAAATAAAACCGCCAGAACAAGAAAGCTTCTGGAACAAAAGGTAAATGTATATACGGCTATGACTGCTACAAATGTGAGGGAAACACTAGTACCCAGATGCACTACTTCTCCTGTTAAAATATAAATATAGTTGAGAGTTGTGCGCCCTCTTGTGTGGTATCTGTAAAGTTCGGCTTAAGATGAAATATCCCCACAAACAGTAGTGAAGGAGAGTGTTTAAACTCTGATCCCACAACATGCACGCTTGTGAATCCTGACAGTTTTTACTGTTTGGTGTTGCTTTGAGCACCAATTTGTTCTACATGAATCTTAGGCAGGTCTTAGTGAGCTGACGAACACCAGTCTCTGTAGAAGAAATCAAACCTTTAAACACAAGATGGCAGCATCAGATTAATGCCTGTAGGCCCTGTGCTGTCACATTGACTCTTCACTCTCTATTTTACACTGTCCATTACAGTACAAATGTCTGAAACTGGTCCTGTCTGGAATGCAGATGAAAGGGTCTAAGTCCGGGAGGGCAGCCAGTGTCCGAGACCTTCAAAGAACCTCCGTACGTTCATGATGTAGAAGTCGATGTTGTGAGTGAAGTCGGTGCAAATGTTGGCGTAAGTGTCCACCAGGGTACAGTAGAGGGCGGTCCCGCCTATGCTGATCACCACGGTAACAAGACACAGCAGCAGCAGGATCAGGCAGGAATCTCCACCAACCTCATCTACAAGGAACAAATGGACAAATGTAATGTGCTTCGTTATGGTGTCAAAATATTCTGACAGCGTGCCTGCAGCCACTGTCAATCAGACCTGGAACGTGCATTTCAAAGGTCTCCTTCACATTTTGATAGAAATGCTTACATCACAGGTGGGCTGAACTGTACCTTGCTCAATGCCGTCCTCTGGCTCACTGAAGCGAACTTTGCGCTTGGAGTTCGGTTTAGTAACAATGTTGCTTGGGGGAGGCAATCCATCCAGCGATGCTCTCCTCCTCTTCAGAATGGAGACCAGACCATCTGGGCAGGAACTCTGAAAAAAGAAACCACCAGTGTTTTCCTCTTGTTTCAAGAACCAGGTTTTTGGGGTCATTCTATGCAGAACCTGATGGACTGGTACTTAAATAGTCCCAATGTCTTTGGTAAATACAGCAGATCTGTATGGTGTATTGTAAGTATAATAAAGGAAATCTATGATTTCTTTTACAATTTGGGTTTTATTTTAGGTTTTGATCTATTGGTTATGATAACAATGTACTTACCAAAGTAATCCCTGACATCGTAAATAAATGGGGTGGCATCGTCAATGTCTGTCTGCACCATTCTGAATTGACATCTGAAAAGCCTTATGTAAACAAAACAGTGCCATGCTTCAGTGGTCATCATGTTTGACCCAAAACACTGTAGTCTACTAAAAATCTACTATCAATTGAGGCTATTTATCTGCAGTTGCAAAATACATCAGAAACATACGGTATAGCCTATAATATCATCTTATATAACTATGAGAATAGGAACACAGACTAAGCATTGGGGTGGTTTGAGACTCATACCATGTAACTGCGACATTTCATTCAGACTAGAAACCTTTGTCACGTGTCACAACTAACAGCATATTAGAAAATATTAAAACATCTTTGTTTTAAAGGAGGACAGTAAAACCACAGAATACAAGAAAAACATCACAGTGGTAGGGAATGAAATGGCTCCATCAGCAGACTAACACCGATTGTATGTTTGGTATTAGTCAACAGACGACCAGCGACATTTTAGATGAATTGGAGCTGAGCCACAGAAGCTTGGCTGAGGCAAGTAAACACAGAGCTGCAGAGGCACAAATGATTCTCTGTGTTGGAGGGACACAGCAAGCCCGGCTAATGTGTTTCAGTTGGAAATGATGATTGGGCACGCTCAGCTAGGCGGAGAGACCAGTGTTACAGAGATGTATTCCTGACTCATTATTATGCACTGCGTTAAGAATTTCTGACTCATGTTCAAAACAGCATTACACTGCACAACCAACAGAGGTCAGTAATAAGAGCACTTCCTAGCAGAGCTTAAAACACCTCCCACCCTAAAAACCTTTTGACCCGACCATAATCTCTGAACACAGACCATAATCTCTGAACACAAACCGTAATACACAGCACTGTCATATGCTGACTACTGAAGTGGAGTAATTTAGCTGTCAGCCTCATCTGCTGCCACAATTTATAGGTCAATTATTTGCTGAGGTCAGCGGGTCAATTGCATGCCGAATATTGCAGTGGTCATCACATTCATGCCAATCTGTATCGAGGCACGTTAGTATATCGTGTTTGACTTTTAAGACTTCATGACATTCTGGTGGTGAAGTCAAGCCTCAGGCCGTTCTGACAAATCTGAATTTCCTTCTGTCACCACTGTGGAAATTGTGATGTCACAGAGAAATACTGCACGGTTTGAGAGCACCGTCAGGACAAAGTAATATTTGTGCATGTTAGAAGAAACAATTTCCTCCTGGACACTGGAGCTCCTCCATAGAGCCACATGAACGGACTCGAACTACATCAGCAACATTGAGGGAATGTTTTCATTTAGGATGAAAATAGTTTTCTTTATTAGTTAAATGAGGATGCGCAGCTTGCCACTGATGAAAGGCGTCGCACACTAGTAATATGTATGTTTTTAATTATTATACAAATTATGATGAAATCATAGTGTATTAATTCATGTTTAAATGGAGCTGTACTTGTGCTTTAACCCTTGAGTTCTTGTTAAGAATTTGGAAACCTCTTGAAAGTGTCAGAATTGCAGTTTTACTCAAAACTGATCAGAATGATCCCCAAGCCAGCTGGTGTCGCGCCAGACAGTAACGCTACAGCCGCAAACGGAACCGATCTAACAGAAACATTCAAAGCCACAAAGCATCATAAAAATACTCAGCAGAAGAGCATGTCTGTCAGATATTTATATGTGCTTTATCGTGCTCTAACACTTCAGTCCATGGTGTTTGAAAGGACATAGTATAGCCTTTTACAAAATTGATTTATTAAAACAATAAATATATACCATAAACTGCACAGTTTTGATCAGCAGACCCCTGTTTTGGTTGGCTGAGGACTGAATGAGCAGTGAGCTACCAGACTAAATGGAATGTGTTTGTTTACTAGTGGGTCATTTTTGCCAGGAAAGCCACTAGCTGGCTGCTAAAATCTCAAGATACAGGTCTAATGATACACAGGACTAATTGCTATTTTTGTAAAACAAGGATACCTTAAATTTGCTTTTGAAGAATTGTGGCCAAGACGTACATAGTCAAGCCTCCACTGGATTACACAGCAGCCATGATCCTGACCCCATCAATGCGAGGCCTTCAGCCTGTACTGCTTGTTTGGCACAGCTCTGATTACATCTCCACCTCTTGGAAGAACCAGGCCCCATCAGCTCAGTGTTTGAGCCAGGACATGAAGTCTTGGCTCAGGCCCCGGCTCAGTAATCTAGCACATTTGGCAGGGTAGACGTCCCGAGTGTCAGGCCACAGCAGTGAACATGGGTGGAGGTTTCTGAACAAAAACGCTGGCGATGATCTCACCACGGGACCACAGAGATCATTCATGGGAGTGTCCCAGCAAAGACAAAGAGCCGTGGATCAGAATGTATGACATAAACAAACACAGTCTTACTTTCTGCAGGCAGAAATTATAATGGACAGTAAAAACAGAAGAGACCAGGGAGGGGGAGGAAGGAAGCAAGGAAAGATAGTTGTACCCCTCCCGTATCCACGACAACAGCTCTCTTTTATACATTCAAACAGCTAATTATTGCATCACCTCCTCTAGCAATAATTATCAGGTGTAAACGCAGACAAACAAACAACAGACCAGCAGACACAAGGTGTATTCCTACCCCCTCTGTGTGGGACAGCTTGGCCAGGTCCTTGTCCGAAGCCTGGGGGACTCCTGTTGGCCACTCCACATTCACCTCCTCCTCCTCTGGCGTCTCTTCACATGGCTCCTCCTCCTCTTCTGCTTCCTGTCCTTCTTCATACACCTCTTCTTCTTCTTCTTTTTCTTCTTCTTCTTCTTCTTCTTCCACTTCTCCTCCTACCTCCTCCTCCTCACCTCCCTCCTGATGGCCAGTCTGTGGTAAGGGTAGTTCTGATTCTGAGATCATGCTTTGCTCTTGTTTTTCATCCCGCCGTGTTGTCTCAGGCGGGCTGACTGGAATGTAGGCGACACAATTGGACATTGGTTATTGATTATGGAATCCTACTACAGCCTTACTGTATATGAACTTAACAGTGTACTGATACGGAGGCGCAGTGTTTAATGTGTCCATGAGTGGATTAGAAGGTCATGGAACTAACTCTTACAGGGTTAAAGGCAGTAATATGGAAAAACGTGCCAGAGTTTATTCTATTTAGTCAGTCTGTGCTTTTCAATTTCCTAAATAAAGAACTGAAGTGATAAAAAGTAGTACATTTTCCATTCTCCTTTTGTTTTACAGTCCTGGTCACAAACACAAGTTGGAATTATTTAGCGATGACAAGCTTAGAAGTGTTTGTGTTACCCAGACAGACTGTGTGTGTGTGTGTGTTTGTGTGTCATGGAAGCCCAAGAAGATGTGGTAGATGCTTAAACTAACTGTGTGTGTGTGTGGATGTGTCTATAAGGAGGATGAAGGCTGAAATTGGATGAAAAGGAATTGATGTTCTGAACTTTATAGAGCTGAAGAGCTGCAAAGCATGCTAGGTGTTGGTATTGTAATTACCGGTGCATGGATTTTTAGCCATACTAGCAGTGTGGCGGTAGCAGTGTTGGCCAGTGAATCCACCACTTTGGACCAGACTGAAATGTGTCAACAGTTATTAGATGGATTGTCATGGAATTCTATATTGACATCCATGGTCCCGAGAGGATGAACCCTACTGACTTTGGTGATCCCCTGACTTTTCATACAGCGCCACCAGTAGGTTGAGATTAATGTATTTTATTAAATATTTCCATGACTGCAAGATGGGTTGCCATGAGATTTGGTATAGAAGTGTCCCTCTAAGGGTGAATTGTTATAACGTTGGTGATCCTCTGACTTTTCATGTAGCGCCATCATCAAAACAAAATTCTAATTTTCCAGTACTTTGGTTTATGACCAAATACCTTCAAAACTAATGACATTCCTATCGGGAACAGTTGTACTTTACTGCCAATTAGCAAATATTAGCATGCTAACACCCAAAAGTAAGATGGTGAACATAGTACATATTGTACCTGTTTAGCATCTTATTGTTAGCATTGTCGAGGAAAATGACTGCCCACCCAGAGTCTGGTTCTGGTTCTGCTCGAGGTTTTTGCCTGTTAAAAGGGAGTTTTTCCTTTCCACTGTCTCCTAGTGCTGCTCATGGTGGGAATTGTTGTGTCTCTGTACATAAAGAGTCATCCTAGACCTGCTCTTTATGAACAAGTGAGGAAATAACTTGTTAGCTTGTAGTTAGCATTTAGCTCAAGGCAGCGCTGTACATTCTCACAGGCCCACAAGCTTTAGTACTGTATATAGACAGTAATGCATGTTTACCTTTATCATGATGGGGTTGTAGTGTCTCATTCTTGCTCTGAATGTCTTTCAGCGTTGTGTTCTGTTGACATCAAACACAGTTGACAATCATTTATCGAGCAGGAAACGTCTGAAATTGAGCAAGGATCAATATGGAAAGGGAAGGCCCACATGTCTTACCTGTTCCACACTGATGGATGGTCTGAGCGAGAGAAAAACCAAGACAGAGAAAGGCCAGACAGACAGCAGGAAAAACAAAGAGAGGTAGGGAAAGGTCAGACAAGGTCAATGGTGTATTCAAATATTCTCCAGGCCTTTCCAGCAGGAGTTGGCATCTGTTCTCCTATATCAAATCCACCTGCACAAAATAACTGCGGGCTGCAATAACATACCAAAGGAGTCACAGGACAAAACAGCGTCTGGCACGCAGACCTGCGGTATTTGTCTGTGTCTGGTGGAAATCACAATCCTGCGGTATTCATTTCTGCCCGGTCAGAAATATTGATTTTTTTTTTCCCCCCAATGAGTCCCAGGTGTGTCTGTATCCTCAGTGTATCTTCATGCATTATAAATGTGTTGGCTTGGACCGTGATTCCTCAGTGTGTCCACGTGAGAAACGAAGATAGAGGTTGATTACAGTGCACAGAATGGGCACTAAAAGGTTTCTGATGAAGTATAATGAGAGGAAATTGCATGAGAGGAGTCATGTTGTGAAGCCTGGCTGTTTGTAGTGGAATGTTTCTGCTGTCTGTATTTGTACTGACGTGTGGAAAACATCATAGACATTACTTGCCGTGACAAAGAAATGCTGGAAAGTGTGGAAAGTCTGTTGTCGGTCTCTTTTGTGTCCAACCCCATTTCAGGGAGGGAGTATTGTGGCTGATCAGACGATGAAAAGGCTGTTTATGAATGTATCTGCCTGCCTCAGCGATGTAGAACAGGTTCATCAGACAACAGAGTGCCTGGATTTCCTCTGATAAATTTTGTGCTGGTGTGTTGTGGTATACCTGGGGTGTGTCCTGCAGATGTGGCTCAGGGTCTCGACGTGCTTCTGACTGACGCTGTCTGTCTCGGCGGGCAAACTGCTCTCAGAGTTCTTCTTCTCCCTCCACTGGCTCTCTGTGAAGACATGCAGCGTTCAGGTCTGCGCAAAATTAATGCACATGCCCACTCTTTCTCTCAATATTGCACAGAATTACATTTAGGCTTTTGATCAACGCTAATCTTTTATAGAAGGAAGAAACAGATGCATGGAGTACCCCAGTTCTCCTGCAGGGCAGCAAGGTTGGAAAGCAGACGCTCATGGTAGAGCTTCTCAAGCTGTAGAAACTGGATGGCCCACTGGTCTGGTAGTATCACCAGTTAAAGAGACCAACTGAGACTTTCAATCTAAATGTCTTTGTTTGACCACAGTGTTATTTTTGTAGTTTTTATATTGATTGAGTCAGTTTTATGATACTGCAGCTAATAAAATCCCTAGCCTAGTGTGCAATTAAAGAAACCCACAGGTGTCACTCTGTTACTTTTATAAGTTTCATTCTATAAAGTTTGTTCCTGTAAAACACAGGCTTTCATTCACAAGCAGCTAAGTAACGAGAAAAACAGGTATTGTATCTCACTTAAAATAGGAAATGAATCATTCACTGAGATCACCAACAATCTGTATGATATAATGCACATCTATACTGTGCATAAGCGTTTTCTTCATGACACAAAAACTACTTCATTCTTGACAACATCAACTATAAGAGAAGCAATCTCTGTATGCATGTATGTATGTCTGTCCCTCGATTATCGACTCCACACTTGGCGGGTGTATTACTGAGGATGCTGAGGGATTGCAGTGTCAAATTTAGTGCAATTTGTCTATCCACAAGCCACGCCCATTTCAGTCTAGATTTTGTGCCACTTTGAATTTTGTCCAAATCAGTTTTTTCCCAGCTGGAAAAAGTTACTTTTTGGATTTTTCCAATGCTATACAGTTTTGCTATAGCTGGCCCTCAACGTTTGCTCACATACTGTGGGCAGGGCTTATATTACAGAAACGGTCTTATTTCCTGAATGTCTTGTGCTATTGCAACATTGCACATTTGATGGCCACAAGGAATATACTTAAACATACTTAAAACACATATTTAGATCTGGTTTGGATTTGTTACTGAACTGGGGCATTTAATCCATTCTCTGTGATCAATACTAAGCTAGCCTTTTTGCTGCGATAATAGAAGAAAGGAGTTTCAGTGTCCATGTTATGATCACGTTAAATTAAAAAGTTAGGGTTAAGGTCCTCCTCGCAGCAAGACGGGCCGACGAACAACAGCAGGAACAGAGCCAGAGAAAACTATTAGTGCAAGCCTGCAGGGCTTTCAGTCAAAGTATGGGGAACACCCAGTGACTGGATGACAAATGAACAGATAGAAAACAACAACAATGAGACAAAGAAAGATGTGGCTGACAAAAAGAGCCAAACAAAAGGTGAATAACCTAAGCTATTTGTCCTCTGACATATTTAGCTTTTACATTTTCATTGCTCATTGCCATTTTGAAACAGCTGAATATCATTACTTTTGTCCCTATAGGGTCAGTGCCATGTGTTGGCCTTCATCAGACCAGCACAAACCTGAGACCTTGTGCAGCCCCAAATCTGCCCTGCTTGATGACCTTCACAAAAGGTCAACCTCCTTTTCAACCAAATGAGATAGAAGCACTTAGCCTATTCCATAGAGTGGGTAATGCGCTCTAACTTTTTTAAAAATCATCACACACATGCCAGTCTGGCTCCGTCACGACTCAGCTGGAAAACACTAGTGACTGGCAACCATCACAGTGCATAAACACAAAAAAAAATTAGGTCGCTGTGCACTTGAAAGGATACAGTCCTCTTTGATCGAGTAGGCCTCTGCGATCTGAAAAAAAGAAAAAGAGAAAGATATTTGAATAAACACGAGGTGAAGTACGCTGATTCACACAGACGTTCAGACATACTAGTGCAGTATACAGAATGGGACATCATTTGTATAAAAATAACTCACGAGACAGCGTTTTAGCCATTAACCCATGAAGCATCAAAGCCCACGATGACCTTAGCTAAATGTAACCATTCTAGTTTGAAATTCACCAAAGCCCTTCAAAGACAAAGATCACATGGCAGCGTCATATCAAGAGGCAGAGCCATGCAGATACCCTGTGAGGCATGAAGTCACATGCATCTAATTATGGTCTGGATTAACGTGTTTCCGTGGGCTTTTCTCACATCCACTTTTTACCTTCTTCTCCACAGCCGGTCGACTACGTGATTTTGTATATCTAGACATCTAGACAATGGGGAATTTCACCTCCTCAAATATTCTTCTGCGATTCCATATCATCAGGTAGTTTTAGGGCTGCAACTAATGATGATTGTCATCATCAATTCCTCTTTCTAGTCCAAACCATTAGGGCTATAATATATATACATATAGATACACACAGTACTGTGCAAAGGTTTTAGGCATTTTGTTCGCCCAAGGGCTGGATAGCGGTACAATAATGAGAGTCTGCAGGCAACAGTGAAGCATGGTGGAGGTTCCTTGCAAGTTTGGGGCTGCATTTCTGCAAATGGAGTTGGAGATTTGGTCAGGATTAATGGTGTCCTCAATGCTGAGAAATACAGG